>BMAO01011063.1:0-46121 GCA_019973975.1 Trichonephila clavata | reverse complement strand
CAACTATTTCAGTCATTGCATGAAACACATAAAATTCTTTTAGTATTACTCATGAAAATCTTGCTGTTTCTATCGTTGACAATATTTATCAGTATTGACAAGAATTTTCATAATTTTTTTGAATAAGGATTACTTTTTTTAAAGTAATCAATGATTGTTTTTTTATAAGCTACACTCATGTCCATAAATTAAGGATAATGAAGTTCAGCAAAGAAAGAGACAGAAGCAAAACAAATTTAACTTATTGTAAAGTCTATTTATTAAACAAAAGGTAAAGAGCAAAAAAAGATGCTATATGTTTGACATAATTAATAAAAATTGCGATTTTTACTCCCTGGAGCAAATTTCAAAAAAGAACTTATTTACAAAAAACAGCATAACATGGTTAGTATTGATGGCTAATACGGAGTATGTCTCCTGGACGACGCAACACAGACCTTACAACGCCTACGCATGCTGAGTATCAAATTATCAATCTGATCTTGGGAAATATTACACCACTCATCAAGCAATGCCCTCCGAAGTTCCGGTAGACAGTGGGAGGGGGTTGACGGGCTGCAACTCGTCGGCCAAGCATATCCCACACTGCTCTATTGGATTCAAGTCCGGGGAGTATGCTGGCCAATCCATACGGGTGATATCCTCCGATTCAAGGCATTCGTCTACAATGTTTGCACGGTGAGAACGGGAGTTGTCATCCATAAATAGAAATTGAGCACCCATGGTGCCTCGAAACAAATGTACATGTTGTTCCAGAATGACATCCCGATAGATGTGGCCTGTCATCGTTACACTCTGAACATTGCAGGTCAGTTTCTGGAACCAAGAATAATTCCTCCCCAAACTAGCCATCATGCACCACCGTAACGGTGTCGTTTAATGGTGTTCTCTTGGTGGTAACGGGTACCTGGCTCTCTCCATATGAAAGTCCGGCGAGAATCAGACTGCAAACTAAACTGGACTCGTCGCAAAACATCACACAAGACCACCTGTTGCGTGTCCACAATGCATGCTCTCTACTCAGGTTAAATCGCAGGCGACAAGTGAGTTGCGGTAAGGGGAACGACATCTGACAGGCCTACGAGCATATAGAACCAATGTGCCCTAAGCATCTGTACACGGTTGCCTTTGAACTGTCGTACCGGTAGCTGAAGAGAACTGACGAGATAGGTCTGATGCTGTGCTCCGTCTGTTTCTTTGGCAAGTAACTGCCAAATACCGGTCCTCATTCGGCGTTTTAACTCGGGCGCGACCTGTGCTGTAACATCTGCTCACATTATTAATCATCTTGGTATCGTTGCTCAAGCCTGGAGAGACACTCTGGCGATTCAAGTTCCATCGGATACTTTCCAGCTGGTAAGTCCACATTCCAGTCGTCCGATAATTCTACCACGTAAAAAAAATCGTCCAAATGCTTCCTTTATGCAATAACTATGCAGGTTATTGCACTGAAAGGGTTTTAAAGCGCTTGTGAACAATTTTACTTTTTGCCACCATTCCTTATATACCCCTCTCTTACACTGTCGTCATTGTGACGTACTATCCGTCCATCTGGTGGTTTCCTGTAATTTGCATATTCTTCTTTAAGATGTGTGTGATAATTCTACAGGTGAAATTTTTAGTTTAGAGTTCATTTTCTGTGTGATTCGATTATCCTTAATTTATGGACATGAGTGTAAATCAGGAATGAGCAGACTTTTTTCCAAGATGCGGGTTACTTCTAATGTTTATATGGTGTCGCGGTCCACCCAGTGGCGTAAATATGGCCAATCTCTGTTAAATTTTGTTTTCCTTTTTTAACACTTGATGATACTGAAACCAACTCATGTATTTAATTGGTTAGCTGCCGAATACCGTGCCATCGTGGGACATGCATCAAAACAGGAACCTAATCTCGTGAAAGCCTGGGTTGGGAGATGATGTCAAAATAACCAAGCTCGTGTCATGGCGGGAAGAGCTGATCATGAACATTTATTCTTCCCTTCAAGTCGACGTGTAAGGAAAATATCATTTATATGGTTGACATCGCCTTAATCGTTTTTTCTTCTTCCTACAGCAGCAATGAACGTGTTTAGCGTCATTGTGCGCTTCAATGAAGGTGCATGCGTTGTCTATACATTTTTTGAGTCATTTGCTTTTGTAAACACAGTCACAGTGATAGTGAAGAAGCCAATTCTCCAGTCTAGAATGCTGCCTTTATAGGTTCTTTTAGTAAGTGTATCTCAGGTCTTTGTAAAGGCGGTCACTCCAAGATGTCTTGGTGGTCCACCGGTGGCGATTGAATAATGCCATTTCCTGAGTTAAATGTTTGCGAGATATGCTTATTTTTTGCTTTAGTGAAAAAACATTTCTACAGATTCTCTTTTAGGTTACTATTTCATACCGGTAATCCAGTTATTGGCAAAAACGAGGGGGAGATATTAGCTCGATAAAATGCGACATTTTATATTTTTTGACTGTAATAAGAAATACAATTATATTCAACTACCTTTTTTACTTATTTATCATAAATAAAGTATACTTCAATGAAAACTTTTTATTTATTTTTAAAAAAAGCAAACGTTTTAAAAGAAATTCATTTTTCAAATTTTTTTATACATTTTGCTTAGAATAATTTAAATTGCCGCATGATGAATCACATTCAGTTTGTAATGCTAAGTTTAAAAAACCAATCTTTAATCATACTTAATTTTCTAATTTTACATTGGCCAAGAAAAATTGTTTTTGACCTCCAATATGTGATTAGTTTATTTCAGTGTTTGTGTGCATTTAAAATCATAAGCAGTCATTATAGAACGCACACCTTTGATGCGATTGTTTCCGATTTACTATTTGGTTTTGTTGCTTTCACACGTTTCGTAAAAAGGTGAAAAAAATTCAAATCAAATTGATACTTCATTAAATTTTATTCTTACGAAATTGGAGTTTTCCAAATTCATAGTCGAACCTGACGTATCAGAAAAAATGTGTATGGCCTCTTAGAATTTTTATTTTTTTGAAATTTAATACAGATATTTTAAGCATAGACATTTTTAGAAATATTTTAAGCATTTTGATGGCAATTAATAATTGTGTGTAAAAAATTTATCCCAAATTTAAAACCCACATTTGTATTGAGTTTATTTTACATCACATTATATATATTATATATAAAACTTAAATTCTCTAAGTTTTTTTTTCAAAAAGGTGTTGTAAAATAACGAACCTAGTATGTTAATTTCGAAAAAAAATAATATACCAGAGATTTAATTTGATCTAAAGTTACATTACACTGTAAAACAGCAAAAAACTATTGATAAAATGACCGTAATTTTTACTATGGCCTGTTCAAAAAGGATGACGTGTGGATTTACACCTCCCTCCCAATCTAAACTTCCACACCATGCCATTAAGAGGGATTTAAGCTTCATCAGATTAACGCTCACTGGCCCCACTGCACGGAGGGTATGTGGTGTTAATAGGAGTTGAATCCGTGTCTAGATAATTCATGCAAAGTGTTCGTGATCATGATCACTTTGGTACGATGGCCATACTATAGATAATAATAAACCAAAAATAAATGCCATATCTCACTGATACCAAATTTCAAGCATTCAGGGGGAACCTTTTTATCTTTTTAAAGAAGATTTTCAAGTCTGGAAAAAATTTCTGATAAGGGTCAAGTGAACAAAAAATCAGTAGACAGAAACATGTTTCTTGTATGTGAAGTGTCTTTAAGTATACAAATACATAAGCATTTCAGGGATTGAACTATTTGAAAATGCTTTCGAATGCTAATTTTTAACGCGATAGTTAGATGGACTGAAGCATAGGAACATTTATAGAAGGTAAAATTACCTGCATGAGATTTGTTTCCAGCAGAGATACGATGTTCTAAAATGAACAGGATGGCAAGGAAAGTCACGGAAATCGACAAAACACTGTATGAAATAAGATATTGTTAATAATTACTTCCGGAAAAATAAATGTTATGAAAATATCCAGAACGCAAGAAAGGCTTTATCTTGATAGAGACAAATCGGAATTAAAATAAGCTTTTTCGAGAAAATATGGACTCGATTCATCTAACATCATAATTGCTTTATAGTCCCCTAAACAAATAGCCACAGTGAATTAGTGTTTGATTCGACTGAGTATATTGGCGGCATTTTCGGATTTGCATCTACTATCATACAGCAAAATGAAATTCTTTCTTTTCTTTAACTTAAAAAAATAATTTATATTTTTAAATGCATTACTGATAGCTTATAAGTATATATATTTTTATTTCACATTAATATCTCTATTTTTATTGAAAAAATTTTACAATTCGTAAATTCTAGGAACACATATCGCTAAATTAAGTTGCTTGGCGATCGATTCCAGTCGGTCAAAAAATGGATATCGCCATGCACCCCCCCCCCTCCTGTTCTACACTTTAATACTTAATTTTGAAGCATACATGCTTTTGTTCAATTGGATGATCGATATTTCTTTAAAACACAATATAGCTGACAAACAAACTACTAAGTCTAAAGTTATTCAAAAACACAAGATACGAAGTCAAAGAAAAGAAGTGTAAACTAAATTTAAATCTAATACTGTAAACTAAAAACTATGTATATATATAATAACTATGCGAAAATCAAAATGCTAGAAAAATATTGAAATTATTTAGAGTACTAAAAAATTTTATGAATATAAATAATAATATAAGTAAAATCGAAATTTAGCGCAAAACCATAAGTGTAATAGGATCAGCTGTCTTATTGCTTATCTGATCGCACGTTGATAATCAGGCGATGATGATCAAACGATCACAGCGCTCTCTAGTGATAAATTGACGCCTTTGATGCATTTTACCTTTATAATGCCGGTGTAGCTTTTTAATACTGAAAATTTACAGGCCCAGTTTCGCCCTTTCCAAACAACACATAGACTTTTTCGCGCATGCCGAGACCGCAGTTTATACACAGACCTCGGGAAAAACTTAAAATCCAATAAATAGAGTAAAAGAAAAACATAGAATATCTGTAGAAGAGCACTTTGACTTTATCTCAATCATTTTTTATTGTAAAGTATTACAGGTAGTGAATATATGCACTTAAGGAATTCTATTCGAAATTGAAAAATAAAAATTATGGCACATACAAATTTTAATGTAATAAAAAACTTTCGTTTTGTGTGAAAGAAAGTTAAAATGAAACCCGAAATTATTAAATTTTTTTGTCACGTTTTTGATTTGAATTTACCTTATCGAATATAGTCAACGTTCTTTTGGCAAGAACTCCGAAAAGCAATTGCCAACCCCTGTTCCCCGTACATGATAATTAACTATTTTTATTGAATTTTGTTAGATTGTTGGTGCTTTTTTATTATAAACGATACTATTATTATGCTTTTTATTTCTTTTTTCCAAAGTTGGGTGCTTAACAGTATTTGCTACGCTTAAAGAATATGCATAATATAAATATTTTTGAGAGAAAAAGCAGTCTTTTTTATCGGTTACTAATTTTAATTGAGAATGTTAGTGTAAAAATTTGTCTGATTTTTCTCATTCATTGATACAAGTAAATAATTTCCAATGTCTCAAAAAAATATCGAGTTTAATACACTTCTGGCCACCGTAAATGCAACACCAAGAAACAGAAAAGATAGCACAGCAAAATTTTTTTGTAGATAACATGTTGACCAACTGTCAAATAATTAAATTTATAGACTTCTGTGAAGTGTGGTTCCTGCAAGAATCAGTAGCCAGAGAAGCCGCCATTTTTGGAGATCACCACTGCCGCATGCCTCGGCATTGATTCAAAGAAATTTTGGATGTGTTCTCGGGGTACAGCATTTCAAGCAGCTTCAATACTTTGCCAAAATTGATCTAGTGTGGCAGCTGGGGGGGGGTAATCTGGTCAATCGTTGAGCAACCATGAACCACATGTTTTCTATCGGCGAAAGATACGGAGAGCGAGCAGGCCAGGGAAGTAATTCAATCTGGTGATTGACGAAGTACCTTTGGACAATGCGTGACAAGTGTGGTCGCGCATTATTTTGTTGAAATATGGCTGTGACCAAGCCCTGAAGGTAAGGAAGGACAGCTGGCTTCAACACCCCGGAGATGTAGAGCTGACTTTTTAAAGTACCGGTAATGCGTACTAGAGGAGGGCGATAGGGATTTCCAATACCACCCCATACCATAATACTCGGTGCAGGACTAGTGTGGTGGTGCATAACGCAGCTATTCAGCATCTTCTCTCCTCGGAGTCTCCAGACTCGAATCCGACCATCTTGGTGTTGCAGACAGATGCGAGACTCGTCAGTAAAGACAACTTCATTCCATTCTGCCACCCACATCCTTCTTTCATCGCACCATTGGCGACGGAGACGTCTGTAGATTTGTTTCAAGGGTAGACCAAGTAAAGGACGTCTTGCGGACAGACCACTCTGCTGTAAACGGCGTCGAATGGTACGCGAAGACATTGAATGATGCGTTACAGACTCAATGTGCTGTGCAATGGTTCGTGATGTGACTGAGCGATTCGTCACTGCCATACGCACAATTTGCCTGTCTTCACGTGAACTGGTGCATTGAAGTGGATGCGATCGACTACGTCTGTTCTTCTTACCATCCTGCATCCAATGGTCACATATCCGTATTACAGTTGTTTTGTTTACTCCAACACGACTACCGATTTCCCTGAAAGATAATCCACAATCTCGTTAGGCCACTATCCTTCCTCAGTTGAACTCGGATACTTGAACAAAAGCTGATCGCTGTTTTTCACGAGACATAACTGATCGTTTTTGAAAACACCACAATAAAAACACAATTGCAGAACTTGGAATCGTCGAAATCTCCAAGCCTTAAATAGCGCTTTGAGGTGGCACCAGAGGAGTGCGTGATGTGTGGGTGCGCTGAAATTCAAATCATTTGCATATCTCACCTTCGCGAATGCATGTTGTAAATTCTATGTTATTTGGGTGCTTCCTTCAGGGTGTTGCATTTACTGTGGCCAGCAGTGTAACATTAACCCGACGACCATAATAAGTTCCCATGCTTCATTCAAAGAGAAAGTCCTTTATTCCATAGTCACTGGCATTTACTGAAAAAAAATCTTTTTAATACTGTATAAAGCCACCCAAACGGTATAGTGGTTAGTGAATCTGTCTGCGGTGCCGTAGGGCCTGGGTTCGAATCCCGGAAAAGGCATGGATGTTTGTATTGTAATCTTTTATATATGACTTTAAATCCCTTCTTTCTATGTGATGTGTGCTTCATGCTTACTTCTATAATACTTTGTGGGGCACGAGGACTATTAAATGTTCTCAATAAAAAATACTATATAAATTTCAATCCAAAATGTTTCTAGTTTTTACATTTAAAAACATCGTTTCATAACAGTAAGCAACACCATAGCTTAGCTGGTTAAAGCGCCTGCATAATGAAGTTATATTGAAGAAGAGATCTCAAGATTCGAACCCAGCTCCAAGGACACATCAGTCAGTGTTGCTAACTACTATACCGGATGGGTGGCACATTACAGGCCTAAGGATACGAAAGAAATTGATCCAACCATATATGAATTTGTTAATAGCGTTCTTGAAAACATCATGATTCGAGTCTCGAAAACCAGTAAGTAAACCCTATCATCAAGAAGGCTAAGCCCTGAAACATACCAAATCCTGAACTTTTTGGTATCTTGTCACATGTCAAACAAGACGTTCAAATATACAAAAACATTATCTGATAAAAATGCAAAAAAAAAAAAAAAAAAAAAAATCCGCTGGGTGAGTGAGTGAATAATAACGTCCTACTACTCAGCTACATGAGGGCTTTGCGGATGGTTCCCGTAATTTTGAACAATGGTCAAGTGACGCGGACGACACCTGAGCTGGCACCCCTTTCTTCTATCTACCACACCAAAGGGAGGACGTTTTAGCTCTCGACAGATTTAATGGGCATCGTTCCACAACACGACGGGTCTTCAGTGGTAATGGGCTCGAACTCATGACACGTTAGCCACGTTCCGATGCCTAGAGCACTTGGCTACCGTGGCCCCGAATAATTCGGAGGAAAATAAACGTATTTCGTATTTCTAAAATGTCATTCTAGAAACCAGACCACATGTTATTTGTTTCATTTGGATGGCATAATAACTCTGCACAATAGATATATCTTTACCAATGCTTCGAAACGCTGTTTATCCACATGATAAAGCGTAATTATAGAAGACGTTTCTCCATAAAAAATATAAATAAATCAAGTGATAAGCAATATAACGAGATCATCCAAATTTAATTTCAAATAAAAGCTCGACAATCAAAGAATACAAAGAATAATACCGACTGCAGTAATGATAAACAACACAACTCATCAAGCCACTCTATACATATATAAACGTCTTTTTGAATACAGAAAGGTATTCAGAGCAAATGCTAGATTGTGCTTAAGAAATATTTAACATGCATACTCAAGTTTGTGCTTTGATAGTTCAATACATACCAAAACACCTTTAATTAGGAACAGTATGTTATAAGGAAATATATTAGAAGAATAAAATACTACATGTCTGGCTTTTAAAGTACGTTCTCAAGAATAGGTTTTTGAAAATTTATAAAAATCTCAAATTTGATTTTGCATCTAAAACAAAGTAATTCAATCATAATAGTGTGGTTTTCGTATCTCTTAAAGTAAACAATTTTTAAGAAGAATGGAAGCTTATCTATCAAATGGCCGAAACCCAGTCACTCACAATGAGTTTGAACAAAATATCAAGAATTCAGAACTATATTCTTTATTACAAGCAAATACCTTTGAAAATATTCAAACTGAATTCCAACCTACAGAAAATGATTCATTGTTTGGATATCCTTCACAAGATACAGAACTACAATATAATCCGCAAATGGAAGAAAATTTTATGAAACCTCAGATATACGATGCAAGGGAATATGAAACTTCTTTACAGTAGCAGAATCATTTTCCAGCATATCAGCTAAATTCACGTTTTGAATATAATTATCCAAGTGAAGCAAACTCGGAATTGCGACAAGATATTTCGATTGACAGCCAACATACAGCAACAGCAAGTGAAAATCTTCTCGGATTGGATTCCCTAAATAACGATTTTCTTTTACAAACCGTCGATTCAATTCTTTTGGGCACACCTCTGTCAGATTTTAATTTCCTTGACTCCGAAGAAATAATGCGTGTTTTAGAGGATGAACCATTGGTTGCGAATTTAGGCATCACGAGTGATAATAATTGTGAAAACGCAGAATTGAGCAATAATCCATTCAAACTTGACCTCAATGTCGAAAGTTTGAAATCTTCCTGGAGTAACATAAACTCTAACACATTTATAGAAGACAGTAATTTTCAAACTCAAGCAAAGCCTAATTTCAAAAAAATTTACAATAGTGACACCTTTTTAGATAAATTGCATAGTGAAGACACGCTTTTTAAACAAAATTTTACTTATTCTACTGAGATGCTTTTCCAGAATGAAATATATGAAAGGAATTTATCTCAAATGGGACATCTCTCGGAGTACAAGAGTGCACATTCAGAGAAGTCTTTCCAGTGCGTTGTATGCAAGCAAACACGTTTACAGAAAGATTTCGAAAGGCATATGCTTACACATGCTGTTTTACCAAACCAGAGTGATGTATCTAAGCAAAAAAATTCAGAAGAACATCTAATTCGTCAGACGCGTATACATACTGAGGAGAAAATTTACCAGTGTGATAAATGTAAGCGAAATTTTTCCCAAAAAGGTTACCTTAATCAGCATATGAACTTGCATACTTTAGATAAATCTTACCAGTGTGACGTATGTAATCGAAAATTTTCACAGAAACGAAATCTTACTCTACATATGCGTACGCACACCGGAGAGAGACCTTACCAGTGTGATGTATGTAAACGAAAATTTTTACAGAAACAAGATCTTACTCGTCATATGCGTATGCACACCGGAGAGAAACCTTACCAGTGCAATGTGTGTAAGCGAAAATTTTCACTAAAAACAAACCTTACTCAGCATATTCGTACGCATACCGGAGAAAGACGTTACCAGTGCGATGTATGTAAACGAAAATTTTCAACTAAAGAACATCTTACTGGGCATATGCGTACGCATACTGGAGAAAAGCCTTACCATTGTGATGTTGTGTAAACGAAAATTTTCAACCAAAAACCATCTTCCTCGGCATATGCGTACGCATACTAGAGAAAAGCCTTACCAATGTGATGTTTGCAAAAAAAATTTTTCACGGAAAGTAAATCTTACGCGGCATATTCATGCACATACTGACGAGAAACCGTAGGAGGCTCGTTTATGTTAGGAATAATTTTCGGTAGCAGTAGAACTTAAAAGCCATATGTGCACACATAATGGAGAAAGACCTTTCCAGGGCCATGTATGTAAGACGAAATTTTCAGGAGCTGCTTCCCTTAATAACCATATGCATACAGACACTGTTCACAGACGCTTTTAGTGAGATGTATTCCAGAAAAAATTTCCGTATCAGGAAATTAATATGACAATAAGGCCTTGAAAGGAATATTTGTGAAATGTGAACAGAAAAATATTTTACATTCACATGAATATGAGTTTTATATAGATTAGATGCTTTTTGGAAAGTTTTTCAGGATAATTCCCTATAATGACTAAATTGTGTAGTTCTTTTTTTGCAGAGAGATTCGTTGTTTTGTTAAATCGATTTATAGACAGATTATATTACTAAACATTTTTTGATATATTTCTACTAATAGTTATATAGGGACATTTTAGCGTGACTTTGAAATATTGGACGTTATATTGAAATAAATTCCGTTGTAATTTTATGTTGAACAAAACTAATTTTAAAGTTTTAAAAATCATTTCGTTTGTACAGATTCATTCATTGGAAACGGAAGGGAAATATTTTTATGACAAAAGTTTCATTGCAATTCTGAGAATTTTATTTATTAATTTGTTTATTTGTAAAGAGTAGTTTTCTTTTGTATACTTAAGTGTCAGTGTCTTTAAACAATATATTATATAAATAATTGCTTTAGAATTTTGTACAATGTTTGAATTTTAACTGTAGACAATTATATGTATTTATTACATACGACTTTTTTTGAGATTTTTTTCTCATCAGATATCTATATGTATTAAATTGTGTTACTACTTTTTTTTTACTCGTTGGAAATTTGAATAAACTTATTTGCTTTACTTTGTGTAAGTACCTTTCTCTATACAGTGTTTCCTTGAGTAGTTTTTAGTTGTTGATAAAATTTCTTAAAATATTAATATAATACTAAAATATTTTAACTGAACCACTAAAAATGAGTCTTAAGTGTTTAAGTATGTTTTTCTCAACTGTATTTAATTATAAATCAACATTAATAACATATAAAATTTTCACTGATGGATTTATAATATATTTGCTTTTAGTTTATTTATTTTACTTTAATATTTAAACATATTTTTTATATATTCTTAGAAATACTTCAAGAAAAATGACCAAATATTATAACAGTCTTGTACGGGAATGTAATAGCAAAAAAATTCTCGCTAGATTTTTCAAGCAAATTTTAAACCTATAATTCAATGAAATACGTATAAAATTGAGCACGGAACACTTACTTCTTTAATTGAATCATGGATAATTTTTTGTGTGTTTCGTCGTTGATTTTAAATATTGTCAGCAATTCCCAGGGTTTTGAACCTCACTCAAATAATGAATACAGGAGAATTGAACTGCTATATTAAAATCTACATTTTCTCTCTGCAAAAGTATGAGAACTTTGACTCTTGTTACATTTATCGGGTAACGAAAGTTTTACACGTCAGATTTTCTAATTTTGTAATACTTTAGTAATTCTAATTGTATAACTGAAATTTATTAAGTCTATTTTGTAGTACTTATTTAATTAATAATTTAGTATAATGCTTATTAATATAAAATGCGCACTTATTTCATTCGTTCTCTGAAATAGAATAACTACTTTTTCTATTACTCATAGAAATTATGCAACTTCTATCAGTGCTAATAGATATTTTATGCGATGAGAATTTTTCTTCTTTCATTTCAAGAACTGATTACTTGTTGAAAATAATTGTTGTGCTAAAGTTTAATAAATAGTTTTATATCCAACTTTACCAATGCTCTTTCCGATGAATATTTCAATATCGGTAGTTTCAATTATTATCTCAATAGAAATGCATAAGACAAATAATCATCATTAAGCAGTTTCTGAATGTAATAACATTAATTTTTTTGAACTTCATTCAATATTACTTTAGCTAATCAAATTGTATTGAAATGTTTTTTTTAAAAATTATTTTGCAAAAGCTTAACTACCACATTTTAGGGAATAAATTTTTTTAATATATATATTAGATAATTTTGTTTTGGAAATTGAGGTTATAATAATATTAATCATATACAGTTTGTAGTACAAAATCTAGGAAATCAAATCGTAATGGTTTTTTTAAAGGTATGTGATGCCATACACATGCCATGTCCAATTATAACAATATCATAATTAAAATTTTACTCTAGAATTTGCGCAGTGCGTAATTCGTTAATGCTCTTCAATTTTTTTATTGTTTATTATTGTTATTTTTTTATAAAAATGGATTTGGAAAATCTTATATAGCTCCAACCTCTTGACCCATCACAGAGTGTGTCACTTGTTTCCACGGCCTTCTGTCGGATTGATAGGTTCTCTCCACTCGAATAATTCGGCAGGTGAGCGAACTGTGTCCACTCTGCTTTCTAGAAAGTAAAATTAAAAGCTGTCCATTAAATTTTTTCATTGACATTTTTTTCTTTGCACATATTAGGATACTATAATTTAAATAAGTTTTTTAACAGTTCTGATGAGGAGATATGTCTTTTTTTTGGGATATGAACTCCGTAACTTACAAGCCGCTCGTGACTAGGAAGACACTTGCAATTACATGCCACATGAGCTTACAATTCCATACATGCCACGGCATGACTTTGAACCTTAAACTCTCTTTGTAAGTGAGTGAATATTAACGTAGCACTGTTCAGCTATATATATATATATATATATATATATATATATACGAGGACGTTTGACGACGGTTCGCGTAATTTTGAATTATGGTCAAGTGACGCGGATGACACCTGAGCTGTCACCCCCTCTCCTAACTGCCACACCACACCAACGGGAGGACGTTTGAGCTCTCGATAGATTTAACATGTATAGCGCCCCTACACGGTGGGTCTTCAGTGGAACTGGGATCGAACTGATGACACGCTAGCCATAATCCGATGCCTAGACCACTCGGCTACCAAGGCCAGTTAAACTGTCTTCGACAAATGTACGAAGGTATTACAACTAAGCTAGTTTCAGATTTCCAGACAGAAAAATGACTAAATTTTGATGAAATTTTAATGATATATTTGTTTACTGTATAACCTTTTTAAAACTTCAAAATATTCCATAAATAATTAATTTTCAACCTTAACAGGAAAACTGTTCCTCATTTAGCTTCACGGTGTAGGAGGAAAAAGGCGAAACCCATTTTAGAACAGAAAATATGTTGCAACTCGATTAAAAATTAGGACAGGGGTGGCAATCGTTTTAGAAAGAGTGCCACTTTCCCACACAGAAAAAAAAATTATTTGTGCTATTTCCACAAACACAAGTTTTCGAACAAATGAATAAGAGAAAAAATGTTACTTTTAGGCTTGTTGTGTAATTTTAACGCAAAGAGTACACTTTTAATGCAAATCTAATTTGTGGAAATTAAAAAATAATATAATGAATGAAACCCAGCACAAACTTAGATTTCATTGTTAATCCGTTCAATTAATTTTGAACGAAATTTTGATTTTGTGAGGGAGTTGCGCTCATAATAGAAAACAATTTTTCATAAAAGTGTGTTGATTGAACTCTACAACAATATCTGAAAGCCAAATTGTGTAAATTTGTAAAATTACTTGTTAGTATAAATTTCAAAAATTCAAGATCCATATATTTTTTTGCAGTTTGGTATGGTGCTGTAGACACAATAATTTCGAGTTGCATTTTACGTGTGTAACAATTAGCATTTTGCAAAGAAATTGAAAATGGATTTGTGAAAAGATCTGCAATTTTTTATCATCTTGAAAATCATCAAACCTAGCACTGAAAGAATCAACTTGGAGTTTATTAACTTTGGTAGATACTTCCTACATTATTGTGAAATATGTTAAATTTTTCCTTCCAAAAATCATATGACAAAAAAAAAAACATAAGTTAATCCCCAAAAGACGGTATAAGATCATCTAGGAAGGAAAAATAGAAACTATCCGTATAATCTTAAATTTAAATTATTTTAATGCCCCATAATATCGGAAAGAAATGTTAAATCACATAGGCAATCTTCATTCCAGAACAACAAGTACACACTGAACAGTTTAGTGTTTTCTTCCAAATATTTTAAATTTGACGCTTCCTCAAATCCCGAAATCTCACTAGTAGAAAAAGCTTTTCAAAATCAACTTAACAACAATGCCGATTAAATTATCTGCACTATCAATTTTTATTGTAACACATTTAAGTGTGTTTAAAATAAGTGACAATCACATTTCAATAAAATTGTAAAAAAAATGTTATTTATTATAATCTTTTTAAATTTTTAAAACTATTAAGCTTTCGCGTGCCACTGCTCCAACTCCGAAGTGCCACACTGTGGCACGCATGCCGCGAGTTGGCCATGCATGATTAAGATGGTTACGGTCCCCAGCAAATTAATGATGAATTGATGGCTCTTTCGGAAATTATAGCACTTCAAATGATACTGTTGTGAGGTGGAGAAGGAATTTATTTTCTAAGTGTTCATATGCCTTTCATAGATGATCCGAGATATGGAATGCCATGATTCACAGGCAATGCTGCCCCAATGGGGAAAGAAAATGGGAAAAAACAAGTAGTATAAAAAATTTTAATTCAATTCCAACAGGTCAACAAAGAAAATTTTTATTTTAGTTACATTTTAATAAATAGTTACTATTAATACAAATATGTATATACATATGAGAGAGAATCACAGTATTAAGTGACTAAATAGAAAGCGATTTTCCTTACAATTTTCCATTTTATTTTCTTTATGTGGTGTCGGGCAATTTTTTCGTTTGTTACTGTTATTCATAAATTAAATTTAAATATTCTATTAAAAGAGCATAGTAAAAAAATACCACATTCTCAGAAATTATACTACCCCAGGTGAGATTCGAACCCGTTGATCTTTGGATTAGATATCCAATGCACTACAGGAACGCAACGAAAGATTTTCCTTTCTATATTTGCCGCTGGATTATTATTTTAATTTGTAACTATTTATTAATTTTTTTATTTTAATTAATGAACTAATATTTGAAAAAAAACTGAGAAAACATTTTAAGTGCCCTCTACACTACAAGTTTAAAAAAAACTTATTTGAATAGAAAGTATTTTATTAACGATTGACAATTTGAACAATATATATATCATTATAGGGTTAGTGAGTGAGGAATATTAACGTCGCACTGCTCAGCTACACGAGGGCTTTTGGCGACGCACCTGGTAATTTTGAACCACGGTCAAGTGACGAGGACAACATCTGAGCTTTAATCCCTCTCTCCTAACTACCACTACACACCATCGGGAGGACGTTTGAGCTCTCGACGGATTTAACGTGCATCGCGCCCCTACACGACTGGTCTTTAGTTGTTCTGGGCTCGAACTTGTGACATGTTAGCCACGATCCGATACCTTGACCACAAGGCTACCGCGGCCGCTACATATATAGGGAGAGAGTGAACTATGAGAATTGAATAAAAACACTACGCTTTCACATGATGCTACATAAAGTTCTCCAATTGCTAAGTTCATAACATATTTTACATTTAAGGTTGATCGTTTCATTTGATCTTTTAAGTGCCGTATAATACGGCGTATAACGGCCACTTTTAGCACACAGTATAAGATCGAAATTTATGGGTGCACTTTATACGTCAGGTATAAAATTTGATTACCTTAAAAATAAAGAAAAGTTTTGCATAAAATTTAGATTTCCTAATACATATATAAATACTGTTTACTTAAAAGAAATGACATTTCTCATGAAGTTTCATTTTTGGATAACATGAATATATATATATATATATATATATGTAACAGAGAGGGTGGTGTCTAGGGGTATGTTGTGAATGAAAGAGAGACGTTAAAGTTTAAGGATATTTAATGACATCTACAGGTTGTTAAACCTGACTAGGCGCGCGCTGCTGGGAGAACAGTAAGTCCCGCTTCTCCCGCTTACATCCGGGGGTTACAGAGATTGGCGCTGGTGTCGCCTGAGCGTATACAACACTCGTCCATCCTGATGTGGTCGGTCCCCGACCAGGCTGGAAAATATGCAAGTAAAAATTATACAAATACTACAACTGAAAAGAAAAAAAAGATTAAACAAATTTTTAAAGTTCAAATTTCCTTGAGTATATAGAGGAAAAAAAATAAAGTCATTAGAGTTCTGGAAAGAAAAGTCTTAGGGATTATCCCATGGTTTCATCAGATCAGCAGATGTGGACGTCAAATTAGGGCCTTCTTGTCTTCCTATTTTCGTTACATCGTACCTGTCGTTTGGATGAACTTTCACGACTTCATATGGGCCAAAATATTTTGGTCTCAATTTCACACCTACTCCAAACTGGGTTTTCTTGATTGCAATTCTGTCACCTTCTTTGTATTTTCTTGCTTCTTTGCGATGTTTATTGTAGTGTAGTCTACTTTGTTTTTGTAATTTCAGGATATTGGATTTGGCATCTTCTCTCATTTGTTGTTTATTCTGTAAAGATAATTGGAAATTTTCTTCCTCGAGAATGGCTTTGGTTTTGATGTCATCTTTATTTTTCCTTTTGACGCCTGTTAAAAGTTCAAATGGTGTATATTTGGTGGCTATGGAAACAGTGCTGTTAATTATTCGTTGAACTGATGATACGTGTTTATACCATTTATTGGGATCTTCAAGTGAAAGCTTTGTTAGGACTGGTATTAACGTTGCATGAATTTTTTCTACCTGACCGTTCCCACGCGGTACACCTGTTGTGATTGAAATAAACTCGATATCTTCATCCTGACAAAATTTCTGAAATTCTGTAGAAGTGAATGCTATTCCTTTGTCTGAAATTATTCGTCTGGGACTTCCAAAGATTACTTGTTGTAATTTTAATTTGTCTAAAGCATCGTTAGCTGAAGGAGACTTTACAAGATAAATCCACAGAAATTTGGTGAAAGCGTCGATGACAGTAAAGATATATTTGTAATTTTTGTTGGTACTTGGGAGTGGACCCAAAAAGTCAATATGGTAGGTATCAAGTGGAATATCACCTTTTGGTATGGGATGTAGAAATCCTTCTCGTTTGCCAAATTTTTTGGATGAAAGAATGCAAGGAATACAATTTGCAATAACATTTTCTACAGTCTTACGCATATTTGGGAAAAGAATTGTTGTTTGACTAAATTTTCAGTTTTGTTGATGCCGAAATGTCCTTTAGAATGTTCAAGTTGTACGATTTGTTTTTGCATTTCAAGTGGAATGACTAGAAGTTCTTGGTCGTTGACAATTTTGTACAGCACATCGTTTATTAATGTGTAATCAGAGGCTGAAGATGATTGTAATAGTTGTTTAATACTGGATGTAAACTCATCATTAATTTGTGCTTTTTTATTTTTTTGTGTTGTTTCGTTGTATTGTATGAGCATGACTGGATAACGACTGAGCGCGTCAACATGTTACATTTGTTTACCTGGCCTGTGAAGTATTTCGTAATCGAAGTCTTCTAAGAAGAGAGCCCATCGTGCTATTCTAGGTGGTAAATCTTTCTTTGACATAGTTTTTTGAAATGCTTGGCAATCTGTGATTATTTGAAATTTTGTGCCGACGAGGTAGTGTCGAAATTTTTTTAATGCTGTAACTATCGCTAAGACCTCTAGCTCGTAGCTGGAGTATTTCTCTTCTTGAGAAGTTTTACGACTCATATAGTGTATTGGATGAAAGTTCTGATTTGAGCCATTCGTAGAAGTATAGCGCCAAACCCTTTCGCACTGGCATCTCAACTTATTTGTAATGGAGCGTTTTGCTGATAAAGATGTAATACAGGTTCCTGAGACAAAATTTGCTTCAAAGAGAGAAAAGCTTGTTTTTGTATAGGACCAAAGGTGAATGGAACTTTGTCTCTTAAAAGATCAGTTAAAGGTCGTGCGATTGATGCATAGTCCTTAATAAATTTTCTAAAATAGCCTGTTAGTCCTAAAAATGATTGGACATGCCGAGTGTTTTTAGGTGTTTGGAAATTCATGACTGCATTTGTTTTAGCTGTTGAAGGACGAATAGTGCTTCTTCAATAATATGGCCAAGAAAAGTTAATTTCCGCTGAAGAAAATTACACTTTTTAAAAGTTAAACTCTAAACCATAAGTAGCAGCAACATCAAATACTTTTTTAAGCTTTGCAATACCTTCACATTCAGAATTGCTGGAATTAAAATGTCGTCCATGTATATAATAACAGTGTTGTCTTTTAAGAGATCTTTAAACACAATTTGAATGTATTTTTGAAATAGTGAGGGGAATTACACAAACCAAAAGGAACTCTATTAAATTGGTATTAACCATTATGTGTTATGAAACTGGTGTATTTACGGTTATCAGGATCAATTTTGATGTAAAAAAAAACTGTTTTTTAAGTCCAGATTTGAAAAGAGTATAGCTCCATGGAGTAGATCAAAAATGTCTTCAATGAGAGGTAGTGGAAATCTTTGTTTAATTGTTTTAAAATTAAGAGCACGAAAATCAACACAGAGTCTAGTTGACTGGTCTTTTTTCTTGACAAGAACTAAAGGTGCGGCAAAATTAGATGAACTTGGGGAAATTATTCCATCAGACAGCCATTGGTCAATTTGGTTTTCGACGATAATTTTTTCCGCTTGACTTAATCTTCTAGGACGTAACGCGATGGGTGTGTCATCAGAATGGATAATTTGCATCTGTAAGTTTGTATCTTTAATTTTATTTGGTTTGTGAGATTGGATAAGGTTTTCAACTTCGCGACGCGTATCAACGTTCAAAATATGCGATAAATCTACTTGAGGATAAATTACATTTAAATTTGATAAATAACAATTCTCATTTTGAAAAAGCAAAGAGAGAGATTCGTTTTTATTATTAACTGGTAAAGAATTACAATCGCTAATTTTCAATTCGGAAAAAGATTTGTTTACGTTAGCTTCGCGCTGAAAATCAGTTATATAACATGTTTGATCGGATCTGGGCTGTGACGTCAGTTCATATTTCTTATTTTCTTTTTTATCGAATAATTTCTGTTTTGAAGAGTTTAGAGATTCTTTTTTATTCATTGGGTGTTTTACATTACTCGCGCTGTGAATGTTTGGAAATTGAATTGAGCCATTTGGCCTTGAACCTTCGCTGGAATGATTTGGGATAGTTAGCGGTGCAAAAGAATGCAAGCTCGACATATTTTGGCTAGCGAAATTATTTTGTCTATCATTTTTGTTTTTAGGCGAAAGAATGTTCTTAAAATGAGAGGAAGTAGGATTTTTTTCTGAAATCCGTGAATTTTCTTTTTTTGCTTTATTTAAATCATCAAAAATATTAGGCGGAACTATTAAATCACAATACAATTTATTACAGACAGCTGCAGTTACTATTATCGGGTTTTCACGAAAACTTGGAAGAGCTAATTTAATTTTAGTAAGTTCAGCTTGAATTTCATTTCCGAAAGCACATGTTAATTGAACAGTTCCTAAAGATTTTGTTTCGGGTGGAATGAGGGAGGATTTCACACACACAATATTCGCTCCCGAATCGATTAAAGTTTTCACGATTTTATCATTAACAAAAATATTTTCGTATTGCAATTCATGTAAGGATTCATTAAACATTTTACCTTCGACTTTACAAACAGGACCGTGATTTGAATAAGGTCTAGAATTGAAATGAGTTTCGTTTCTGTGAGAACCACCACGCGGATTATTTGTTGAAGTGTTTGGTGAATAATTTGTGAAATTTTATCACGAGAGTTGTAGCGATTAAAGCCCTGAGACGAGTTATATTTTTGTTTTTTGCTGTCATACGGCGGTTGATGGTGTGTGTTGTCGGAATACGACTTTCGCTTTGCTACGAAGAAAACATCGCATTCCCTAGCCAATTCAGTAGGCTTAAACCAAGATTCGTTCTGGCGTATCGCGATATGTTGTTGCGTTTCTCGATCGAGGGTGGAAAATAACTTGTCGGCTATCATTAACTCACACAAAGTTTTAAAATCATTCGCATTTCGAAGTTTACAATAATATTCAAAAGAACTTGTTAGTCGAGACGAAAACTGTACGTGTGATTCGTTTGGCAATCGTTGGGCCCTACGGAAATTAATTAAGCATTCTTGTGGGGTTGGTTGGAATTCTCGTAAAATAATGTGTTTAACTTTCTCGTAATCTTGGAGTTCGTTTTCGGGGATATAAAGTAAAATACTGTTAGCTTTTTCACCGAGAATATTAATTAAGATCTCTGATTTTAATTCCTGTGAACATTTTGGTTGTAAACGCAGTTAAGTAATGAAAGTAAATAAATTATAATTTTCAGGTTTAGAAGGAACTGGCATACTAAGGGTCTTAACGGATTTAATGAGACTTTCTAAAAGGTTAGTTGACGGTGTTTCGAATGTTGCAGTAGTATTGTTTGAATTATTAGAATTTATAGCGGAGTTTATTTTCGCGAGTTCAATTTCTTTTTGAAGTTGAATGATTTTTTGGCCGTTTGCTCGGCTTCTTTTTTCACTAGTTCTGCTTGTTTTTTTTCTGATTCTGCTTGTTTTTTTTTCTGATTCTGCTTGTTTTTTTTCTAATTCTGATTCTTTTCGTTCCTCAACGAGTAAATTAAGCATATCCTTAACGAATTCAGGTTCGTTTTTGAAAGTGTCAGTTTGTTCGATAAGTGCTTTTAAATTCACAAGCGTAGCATTTTCTGGGACAGTAACACCTAGTTCTTTAGCGGCGGTTATTAGATCTTCTTTCTTAGTATTTCGATACATGCTGAGTAAAAAAAGTTTGATCCTACCTGATTTGACGATATCGGTTTGTAGACTGCAGATAGACTTCGCTTATAAAAGCTATCCGTTTGCGAGATGAGTTCACCACTGTGCACTTTTCACGGCGATGACTGGAGATACGAAGCAGATGGAGTTTACACTCTTGATGCGATGAATAGGCGGGGAAATTGGCCTTTTTGTTTCACTGGAACACTTGGACGATGCCGAAGAGACTTTTTGGTTGAGTCTCAAGCTTTGGTTTGGCTTGGCGAAGGAGACGGTAGTATTGGTCTCGGAGCGGAGGATTGGCTCTTAGTAGGCGTCGGAGGAATTCGCTGATCAAGCATTCGCCATTGTGTTAGGCGATTTCGATGAGCGCCGTTTATTTTGGGCGACTTTTGATTTTAACACGGGTTCAAAAACCATTAAGGTTGCGAGGTCGAGCCCCCATGTAACAGAGAGGGTGGTGTCTAGGGGTATGTTGAATGAAAGAGAGACGTTAAAGTTTAAGGATATTTAATGACATCTACAGGTTGTTAAACCTGACTAGGCGCGCGCTGCTGGGAGAACAGTAAGTCTACTCCTTCTCCCGCTTACATCCGGCGGTTACAGAGATTGGTGCTGGTGTCGCCTGAGCGTATACAACACACACATATATATATATATATATATATATATATAACACATAGGCTGAAAAGTCCCAGGCCTAACACATAGATGGCGCTAATTTTATTGCAGTCACCTTTTTTTCAGTTAATACTAACCTTCAAAAGACAGCTGTTATATATATATATATATATATATATATATATATATAAAGTTTCATGATATTCTATTCATTAGTTTGTGAGTTATTGTGCTAAGAGTGACGCTACTTTTGTTATTTTCAGAACAATGGATCAAAAACAATTTCGTGTTTTAATTTTACACTGCTTCTTGATAGGAAAAAATACCGTTCAAGCGAAGCAATGCGACTACTGGCTGTTCGCAGACCTGAAAAAAATGCTCGCCGGTAAGATTTCGCACGAATGAAGAGGCTATCGCTGAAACTGAGGCCTATTTTGAGGCAAAAGATAAATCGTTCTACAAAAGTGGTATTGAAATGTTAGAGCGGCGCTGGAATGATTGCGTTGCTCTTGATGGAGATTACGTTGATGAATAAAGCTAATTTTGAACCAAAAAAACTGTGTTTTCTTTGTTAGGCCCGGGACTTTTCAGCCTATGTGTTATATATATATATATAGTCTTATTTGTCTCACGTTAAATCTTAGTGCTCGTCATCGAATTTTCTATTTTATTTTTCCACCATCACTTTTACCCCGATCCATAACGAAATTATTATCTTCCATTCCCTCTAAATTTTTAGATGCAATATACTTTTAGATGATTTTTTTTTGGTTATGTCAGGTTTAATTTCACATTCTATTCCTTAATTATCCCGTCATAGCTTATTGATTTCAAAATATAAGAGCACAACACTTGTTTACTTAAAATTTCCTCGTAAAAAAAGTGCTCGGTATATTGCGAATATACCTAAAACTCAAAAAATGCAGTTTCAAAAAGTACTAATACGCTTTATGCGCTGGAATATACGGTGCCTTTTTTTGTACAATATGTTTTTGAAATTATTTACTCCTCTTTTTCAACGTATAAACAATTTCGTTGTTAGAGACAAGGAAATAACATTTAAAAGTACTATAATTGTCTTGTTATTATCCATTAATTAGTATCTGAAAGAAGTTTCTAAATGCTCTGCAAGTCAATTTACGGTAAAACAAGTAGATTAAAAGTTGAAAACTAACACAAATTCAAAAATAGACTGAATTACTGAGAGGGAAAGTAGAAAGACAAGAAAGAAAAAAAGATTTTCCTGTTTGCCCCCCCAAAAATACAAGGTAGTTATTAATGTGTAAAAGTTATGGAAAGGTACTAAGGAATATCTCTGAAATTTAAATCGTGTTTATGCATTATAAATATTTTACTATGAAGTAGTTAAAACATCTGTGCATGATACGTTGTGATATTATAGCACATCATCTATTTTGTAGCTAATATATTCATAAAATATTTATATCACGTTGAATTGTTATTTAAATTTGATAGATTGCTATTGTATATATTAGGCTTTATAAGGATAATGAGGACAGGTAATATTTCTTATAGACTAAATAATTTAAATAATTTAAATTAAACTGCATTTAAATTTAAGCATCTGTCTTGAAGGGAATTTATGCTCGTGCTGTCCTGTTTGATCTATAAATAAATGACTTCATTTTTCATTATTGAACGGTTATCCTTTCTCATCACGTAAGGTTTTGTTATATTTGTAACTAAATATGCAAAATCTATTTTAAGAAAAGTAGATTGTAGGAATTCAGTCGAGTGGATTGTACGAAACAAATCTAAAAACAAATTATGACAAACTATCTTAACACAGAGGGTGTAAAAAACAATATATACTTAAAGATTGCGATTCTCCTTGAAGCTTTATTTGCTGCTTGACTTTAAAACAAATAAAATAATCTCTAAAGAATTATATACATTGGTTCAAAAAGTAAAAAAGAAAATCTTCAAATATGTTTTTTTACGATATGTTTAACTACGATAGGCATGAACAAAAATAATTTATCATAACCAAAATGTCGAGGAAGGAATAAAAATAAAATAGTAGCAGTCACACAATATATTGATTCTACAAAAGCAAACCTTTTGTTCAAACTGGGATAATGCATATATAACAACATTTTAAAATAATACATATTTACAATAATATTGCAATATATTGATTCTACAAAAGCAAACCTTTTGTTCAAACTGGGATAATGCATATATAACAACATTTTAAAATAATACATATTTACAATAATATTGCAATACCGTGTTTTCGAATTTATCATTCATGATCAAATTTTTTATTAATAATTTCGTAATCAGTTATCTAAATATAAAAGATAAAAATAAAATTTGTAATTCAAGATAAAATCTAGATATTCTAAGATTTATATTTATAGTTAAGGGGAATTGACTCCAAAGGTCATACAGAAAACCATCTTTATAGGTAAATTTCTCATTTAATTAGATAGAATTTTTACTTTAATTCTTAGGGAAGTTTGCACGTGGATGGTGTTATTATGATTAAAAAGATATGTGTGTTTGAAAATAAGCATAAAAAATTGACAGTCTTTGATCCACAATCCAGATATGTAAGGAGCGTGGAAGGGGTTAGAGAATGATTAGGTTTTAAGTTTACATAAAGAATGCAATAATTTAACCGGTACAATGCATGATTATTTTTGAGTTGTATGAAGGATTATTTTAAATTGTTTTTATTTTAAATCCATTAAATTCCCTGCGAAAGGAACTATAAAGTTATTTTTTATTTAAAGGAAAAAAAAAGAAATCCGTAGCTTTTCTTTACATGATCTGAGGAGTGTTAGCACCCACGTATTGTTAATTTTATATCACAGAAACACACACACAATTTAAAATAAATCTCACCCTTTCGCCGAGAATATTTTTTCAATAAAATCTTCTTCCTTTTCAGCTTAAACAATTTAATGGAGTTCTTAGTAAAAAAATGAGGATTTGGGAACAAGGCATATTTTCAATTCATAAAGACTATAAAATTTACCTATTTCAATTGAGATCCTTATGGTTGTTTTTTTTAAATAGAAACCTGTTGTCTATTTCACACGGTAATGAAGTTTCATATACTTAGAATAAAAAGATTATTAAGATAATTCAATTTAGTTATTGGCTGTGACTTAAACTAATAATTTTTATTCGTGTTGCATAAATTTCTAAAATATTTCAGTTTGAAAATACTTTTTTTTGGAAATAATATTTAGGATGCATTTAAGCCTACTACTCTATTATAATTAATATATTTAAACATATTAAACCATTTAATTAAATTATTTCAATGATTTTATAGATAAAATTTTTAGTACAATAAAATTTGTGCAAATTTTTTAGAAATTATTAATAATATAAAACGTTTTGAAAAAATGAGAATTTTCTTGTTTTTATCTAAGAATAATATTTTTTAAATATATGTATTGTAGGCACTTATATATATATATATACGTCACTTGAGCCAAATTGGCGTCAGACGAATCGCGCCAGTTTCCACCATAACGTGACTGACTGGTTTTTTTATCATATAAAACACTTTAGAATTTTTTTTTGTTATTTTGATATGGCATGATTTAATTGGCACCAATTTTGCTGCGGTGACGTTATTACATAAGTATCGTAATGTATTTTTTGTATTGTTATTCAAAAGTATATCAATATCACAAGAGAGAGGGAGAGAATATATAAAAAGGGCATTACATGTAAATAATTTATTAATGTAAGATTCATTATGTTGTTGTGATAATTTAATAAGCTATTTCAAAAGCTTGCATGATTTTTCGTTAAAATGTGAGTTAAGTTTGTGAAAAAATATATATAAGTGTTTCTTTAAATTTAATATTTTTTAGATGCATTTTAATTATATCTAGGATGTGTAATCAAATTTCAAAAAACTCTCTTAATCTCTATTAGAAACATCCAAGATAAATATTCTACTGTAATTTAGAATGAAAAATATAGGGGTATTCAATGAGATATAAATATTAAAGATTAATAAATTTTCTCTACACATGTAGAAAAGATACTGTTATTTACAACATGTATTATAGGACAATATACAAAAAATTCAGTTGAATATCACGAAATATCAGAAGCATAGGATATGTAAAAAGTGATATTTCTGTTACTCTGAAAGTTGCAGGATATGTGATTTTCCATAAAGTGTTCTCTTCAAATAAATATCACAGGATAATATTAATTGAGTTAAATGAATTTTCTAACTCTCTAAAAGGACTTATATCTTATTGCCGTTTGTATATTAGTAAATTTTATATAATTCAGTTTAATCTTTGTATATTGCGAATGAGAAATGACACATTGTCCTTATTATGCAGTTGCTTTCAGAAAGTAACAGAAATATGAATTACTATATCGTATATATTATTTTGAAATATTTTTAATGATTAACTAACTCATTCGATACTCTCCCAGTTATTTTTAATCAAGTATTTGCTACAAATTGTCACTGCTGGTAAAGTACATACATGAAGGAAGCATTCAAATCGTGTGTAGTGTTCACCGTGCGTATACCGCGATGAGATTTGTAAGTTATTCAACAACAAATATTGTATAAATGTGGAAAAGAATGCCTTTCTGAAGTACAAAAATTGCTTCTTTATACGATTACATTACGTGATCAGCTTCAACATACCTCTAGATACAAAAGAAGAGCAATTATAGCCTGTTTTCTAGTTCGATAGAGAAATTTTGCCCTTAGAAATGCAGATTACTCTTTCAAGAAATTGGTAATAGTCTCGAAACAAAGCATTAGTCATGTGGACTGTAATCTGCAGATGCAGGAGGAAACGATTGATAGACGAAACCGATCTCCATTGTCACAATTGATGACAAGCATATGATGCAGATGACAATGATGGATTGCTGTGCTACCTCAGAAACTACATTACAGTCAATATGATTTGTTGTTCAACAATCGATATCCATAAGTTCTATTCGAGAGTTGTTTGTAGAACTGTAGATTGGGTCCACAAAGCATTTTTCATTGCTGGGCTTACGTTTTCCAAAATCATAGGTCCTTACGTCTGCAATAATGCATGAAATGACATATATATTCAACTATATGCCAAAGCGTTAAATGAGAATTCACACTTCTACTTGCAACACTATGGTAGTCTGCTTAGACCCTGGCACTGTCTTGCTGGAATACTATATAAGTTCACTCTTCATCCTTCGGCAGAACAACAGGTTCCATAAATTATTTGACGTAGCGGTTCGCTTTCAAACTGCCGTCAGTCTAGATGTTAGAGCTGTCCCCTGTGATTAAACATTATGCCACCCCAAACTCCATTCCCCCGGGTCACTGCCATATCTGTCAAAGGCTGTCATTCTGTTCACAGACAGAAGCGAGATTCATCCGCCAACAATATCCGATGCCATTCGATTCTCCTGTACGATGACAGTGATACCACGCCAGGTGTCTAGCCTTGTGTTGAGAGGCCAGCGGTACTCCTGTTGCTGGCACCCGTGCTCGTAACTATACGTCATGCAGTCTGTTGCATATGGTATGGATGGACACCAATCTAACTGCTTCTGGAGACAACCGGCTTCGGATGTCTCAGGCCGTGGAAAAAGGATTTCGAATGGTCGACTGGGCAATACAACGGTCTATGTGGTGTGGAAATGAGCACATATGAGTACCACTTCTTTGGCTTACAAGTAGAACTTCCTGAATCCTGCATATGACACAACGTTGGAGAGTACTCAATTTGTGCCTAACCCGAGTTGCTATTATAGCAACAAACAAATTTCATGAAGTTCGATAATACAGTCACATTCCTTAGTCGTTTATTGACGGTATTGATCTCGTCTACGTCTCACTGGCAAACCTCAAAACCTCAGCTGCAGTTTATAAGAAGAGCAAGTTGCTGGCTTTTATATACCGAATATGAGTGATCAGATGCGTGCGTAAATTTAATAATTTGCATATCCATCTTATCACTGCCGCTTTCGAAATTTGCAAGACACTACGTGCAATATTTATTAGTGTTGCAATTTCACTTTTGAGGAGCGTAAGAACATTTTATGAATTTAGTAATTAGAAAATGAAAATAAATCTAAAACAAAATGTAATTAAATTGCATAATCTTTCTTTCAGGAAAATCATCTTATTTAACAAAATTTAAAACAATAATGAAAATAGATCGGAGCATTATTTTCCATTTACTGTACAGACATAAAATGTATCAGATTGTTCTTTTTTTATTTTTTTGTTTTATTTTAATTATCAAATTTTTTGCTGTAATTCAAAGAGTATCTACTTTCTATATTTAAACTCCACAATTAAAATATTCAGTTTATAATAGAATGCTTCAACTATCAAAGCAATACATATTTAACACTATTTAATTTACAAATTGTGGAGTAGCTTAGAAAATACACGTTTTCTGGAATACTGCATCTATTTCCTAAGTCAAACCACACAATTAAAATGCTTCAAAAACTAAAGACCATTTTTACTATAACGAAATGGATTTAAAACATTTTTCAGTCCTCTTCTAAGGGAGATCATGGAACAGAGTTATAGAAAATGTAGTTCTTTGAAAACTGAAGATAATGAGTAAATTATACAAATCGCCCAAGAGCGAAATAAAAACGTCAACAGATTATAAAACTTCATGTCCGTCGAAAATTTAATGTTGGGTACTGAAAACTACCCACAAAGTTCTTTTCCAAAAAGTCTTAAAAGCACGATAACTGGAGCTTTATCAGCTGCAAAAGCTTAAAGAGAACGAAAATCTTTTTCTATGCTTGAAAGCAATCAAAGGAATTGTAGAAATCTTCTACAAAAAAAAATCCACGAGAAAAAAGATTTAGCAAACCATGAAAAAGAAAGTCTTGTTGGTATTCTAAATGTTCATTTATTCAGGTGACATCTCGGATAAATAAATAAAATATCGGAACTACTTTAGTTCACAGCTATTTCGTCCAATCATGTAACCGGAATGAAGTATCTTTTGAATAGAATAATAGTGTCTTCATAAAATTGGCAATTTTTTTTTATTACTGAGAGTATAATTACTGTGAGATTTTGACGAGGTTTGTCTTTAAACGTTCTAAGCAATCTAAATTAATTTTTAAAAATGTTTTTGAAGATTCGATTTTCTGAACATTCTAAGGTTCTATCCCGTACCATGGACCCTGCGCATGTTAGATTTCATAATTTTATGATTAAGTAATAATAATCAACTATTTCAGTCATTGCATAAAACACATAATATTTTTTTTGCTGTTACTCGTGAAAATCATTCTGTTTCTATCATTGACAATACTTATCGGCAGTGACGCGAATTTTCATAAGTTCTTTTCAATAAAGGTTTAGTTTTTTAAAGTAATCATTGACTGTTTTTTATAAGCTAAAAGAGCTGATCATCAACATTTATCTCCCCTTCCGTCGACTTGTGAGGAAAAATTCGTTTATACATCTGGCATTGCATTAACTGCTTTTTTATTCCTACAGCCTCAGTGAACGTGTTCAGCGTCATTGTGCGCTTCCGATGAAGGCGCATGCATCGTCTGTACATTTTTTGAATCATTTGCTTAAATATAAACAGTCACAGTGATAGTGAAAAGCCAATTCTCCAGTCTAGCGTCGATGTTCCCTTTATAGGTTCTTTTAGCATGAGTATCTCAGGTCTTTGTAAAGGCGGTCACTCCAAGATGTCTTGGTGGTCCACCGGTCGATAGCGATCCACTTTGCGATTCTCTTTTAGGTTACTATTTTAGTACCGGTAATTCCAGTTATTACCAAAACTCGGGGGAGAATATTAGCATGATAAAATGCAACATTAAATTTCTTTTTGACTGTAGTAAGAAATAGAATAATATTCAACTACAATTTTTTGTTATTTCTAATAAATAAAATATACTTCAAAGAAACTTTTTGAATATCTTTTTAAACTTTTAAAACTTTTTTTAAAGAATTTAACTTTTCAAATTTTTTCATATATTTTTCTTAGAAAATTTAAATTGCCGCATGATGAATCACATTCAGTTTAAATTTCTAAAGTAAAAAATACAACCTTTAATCATACTTAATTTTCCAATTTTACATTGACCAAGAAGACAATTTTTTGTCTTCCAATACGTTTAGATTATTTCAGTTAGTTTGCATTTAAAATCATAAGCAATCAATATGGAACTCCCACCCACCTTTGATGCGACTTGTTTCCTATAAACTATTTGGTTTAGTTGTTTCACACAAGTTTCGTAAAAAAAGGTGATACAAATTCGAATCAAATTGACAATTCATTAAATTTTATTCTTACGAAATTGAGTTTTCTAAATTCATAGTCGAAACTGACGTATCAGAAAAAATGTGAATGGCCTCGAATATTTTATTTTTTATTTTTTTCAATTTTAATAGAGATATTTTAAGCATAGAGTTTTTTAGAAATATTTTAAGCATTTCGATGACAAGTAATAATTGTCTGTAAAAATTTATTCCTAATTTAAAAACCACATGTGTATTGATTTTATTATTTTACATCACATACTTATCTATCTATCTAAATCTCTCCCTCCCTCTATATATTTTACAAAAATATACAAAAATAGTTATAAACATAAGATAACTAAAGTCATGATAAAATAGTCTTAGCCACAGTAGTACTGTAAAGCAAATTGCTGTCCTTAAGAACCAGGATTGCAGGTTTACACACACACACACACACACACACACACACACACACACACACACACACACACACACACACACACACACACACACACACACACACACACACACACACACACACACACACACACACACACACACACACACACACACACTTTATACAAAAATAAATTTACTCAATATACATTACTTAGCAGTCTTCAAAAACTTAATAGACTTTTAAACATACAATTAAAGGATCTGATACGGAAAACTGATATAAGGGAATCGAATAATGTTCAGATGAATTTAACTGTTTTTTGAATTCGATGAACCAAATTTAATTTTAAAAGTGTTCCTACTGTTCCGTAGGATAACAAAGTTTATTTCCATTCGGATCTAAGAGTCCGTGAAGAAAATTCGATTCAAGTGTATCGAGATTTCTTCCATTAAATGTTTTATCGCTACCATAAAGGATAGAAGTTTCATTTTAAAAAAGCATTTCAGAAAATAAGATTTAGAACTCGCGTTTAAAGCATTAAATCAGTGGTATTAAAAGTGCTTCGAGCCAAAAGAATCTAAATTTTTTTCTTTTACTTTTGTGCTTTAACCCCAGCATATAATAACTCACAAAATAAATAAATAAATTTCGCAAAGATGTAAAATAATAAAGTTTATATCAACTGTTTTGGAAGAAATGCGTCTATAATTTTGTAACATAACTATAATATTTTATATGTTATAATATTATTTCAAAATAAAATATTTGACTTAGTAATTTGATAACACTGTTTACTAATATAACATATTGGGGTTAGTTGATGATGAAAAATTTATTAAAGAGATAATAAATTACTAATTTTAAAGTTTTAAATATTTTTTGAAATTGCAGCATGATTAATCACATTTAGTTTGAATTTTTAAGTCTCAAAAATCAAATCTTTAATCATATTTAATTTTCTAATTTTACATTGACTAAGAAGAAAACTTTTTTACCTCCAAAGTGTTTAGTTTATTTCAATTTGTACTGTCAAAATTATGAGAAATCATTATAGAACGCTTACCTTTGATACAACTTAATTCCAATTTATTATTTGGTTCTGTTGTTTCACACATGTTTTGTAAAAAGGTGATAAAAATTCGAATTGTTGATAGTTCATTACATTTTTTTAAATTCATACTCAAACCTGACGTATCAGAAGTAAATGATGAAAAATGCATGGGCTTTTCGGAATTTTTTTTTCGAATTTTAAAAGATAATTTAAGCACAGAAACTTTTAAAGGGATACTTTAAGCATTTTCCGACGCCAGGTAATAAATGTTCATAAAAAGTGTATTCTAGAAATGAAAAAAAAAAAAAAAACTTAACACATGTGTATTGATTTAATTATTTTACATCGTATACTTTAATTCAACGTTCTCTAATTTTTTTTCAAAAAGGTGTTGTAATATAACGAAATAAGTATGTTAATTTCTGAAAAAATTAATATCGAAGAGATTTAGTTTGATCTAAAGGTGCATTGTACTGTAAAACAACATAAAGTCTATTGTTGAAAGTATTTTTACTACGGCCTGTTCCAAAGAGGATGGCATGTGGATTAACACCTCCCTGCTAACTTAAACTCCCCCACCATGCCAATGAAAGGAATTTAAGCATCATTAAATTTAAAGTGACTGCACTGCGGGTCTGTGGTATTAATAGGAGTTGAATCCGTGACTCGATAATTCCTGCAACGTGTTCGTGACCATGACCACTTTGCTACGATGGCCATATCATCGAGAATAATAAAGCAGAAATAAATGCCATGCCTCACTGATACCAAATCCAAGTATTCAGGATCCTTCTAACTTTTTGTATAAGATTTTCAAGTATGAAAAAATTTCTTGACAAGGGTCAAAGCGAAACACAAAATCAGTAGAGAGAAACCCGTTTCTTTTATCGAAAATACCCTCCGAGAAATCAGCTCTATTTTTTGATGTTTCAGTCAAGTATACAAATACATAGAAATTCCAGAGTTGAACTATTTGAAAATGCTAATTGTTAACATGATTGTTAGATGGACTGAAACGCAGGAACATCTATAGAAGGCAAAACTTATCTGCATGAATTTTGTTTCCAGCAGAGATACGATACACGAAAAAGAACAGGATGACAATTAAAATCACTGAAATTGACGAAACACTGTATGGAATGAGATATTGTTAATAATTACTTCCAGAAAAATAAACGTTCCTGAAATTATCCAGAACGCAAGAAAGACTTTATCTTGATAGAAACCAATCGGAAATATGTTAAGCTTCTCCGAGAAATTTCTGAATACACATCGTAAGGATTCCAGCTTTATAATGCCATTGTAGCTTTAATACTGAAAATTCACCAGTTCGTTTTCGACTTTTGCAGAAAACTCATAGGTTTTTTCGTGTGTAACGAAACCGGAGTTTATACACAAACCTCGAAAAAAAGGAAGTTGCAATAAATAGAGTACAAAAAAAAAATATGTTTAATTGTAACTCAATAATGTTTCATTGTAAAGTATTACTGGTAATGAAGTGATAATAGCCTTTGTTGCTCCATATCCCACAAAAACAATAACAGTAACAGAAACTGATAGTGAACACTTAAGGAAATTCTGTTCAAAATTGAGAAATAAATTATGATTCCTAAAATTTTAATGTAATGAAACATTCGTTTTGTGCAGAGTAAAGTTAAAATAAAACCCCGATATAATTAAAATTTATTGTCATGTTTGTGATATGAATTTACCTTACCGAATATCGTCAACGTTCTTTTGGCAACAACTCCAAAAAGCAGTTGCCGACCCCTGTTAACCGTACATGATAATTAACTATTTTCATTGAGTTTTTTTAGATTGCTGATGCTTATTTATTATCAACGATATTATTATGATGCTTTCTATTGAGAATTTTCCAAAGTTGGGTGCTTAACAGTATTCTCTACACTTAAAGAATATGTATAGTTTAAATACCTTTTGAGACAGAACAGAAGTCTTTTTTTTATCGGTTACTAATATTAATTGAGATTTTTAGCGTAGACGTTTGTCTGATTTTTCTCATTCATTGATACAAGTAAATAATTTCCCTTGTCTCCAAAAAAATATCGAGTTTAATAACACATATTCGACGGCTGTAATGAGTTCTCATGTTTCATTCAAAGAGAAAGCCCTTTACTCCATAGCCACTGACACTTTCTGAAAATTGTCCTTTTTAATACTGTATAAAGCCACCCAACCGATATAGTGGTTAGTGACGCTGACTGCGGTGCCATTGGGCCTGGGTTCGAATCCCGGAAAAGGCATGGATGTTTGTATTTTAATCCTTCATGATTCTGAATTCCTTCTTCCTTTGTGATGCGTGCTTCATGCTTACTTCTGTAATACTTTGTGGTGCACGATGATTTATAAATGTTCTTAATAAAAAAATACTATATAAATTTCAATCGAAAAGATTTCTAATATTTACATTTAAAAACATTTCTTCATAACCGTAAGCAATGCCATAGAGTAGCTGTTTAAAGAGCCTGCATAATGAAGTTATAATGAAGAAGAGATCACGAGATTCGAGCCCAGATCTAACGACACATCAGTCAGCGTTGCTAACGACTATACCGTATGGGTGGCACATTATAGGCTTAGGGATACGAAAGGAATTGATCCAACCATGTACGAAATTTGTTAATAGCGTTCTTGAAAACATCATGATTCGATTCTCAAAAATTAGGAAGTAAACCCTTTCAACAAGAAGGCAAACCCTAAAAAAATTTTCGCCCTCTAACATACCAAATCCTGAACGATTTGATATCTCGTCAAGTGTCAAACAAGACGTTCAAGTATACAAAAACATTCTCTGATACTAATGGAAAAAAAAGAATAATCCGTTGGTTAAGTGAGTGAATATTAACGTCCCTCTGCTCAGCTACACGAGGGCCTTTAGAGACGGTCCGCGTAATTTTGAGTCATGGTCAAGTGACGCAGGCGACAACTGAGCTGGCACCCCCTTCTCCTAACTACCACACAAACAGGAGGACGTTTGAGCTCTCGGCAGATTTAACGTGTGCATCGCGCCCCTACACGGCGCGTCTTCAGTGGTGCTGGGATCGAACTTATGACACGGTTGCCACGTTCCGATGCCTAGAGTACTTGGCTACCGCGGCCCCGAATAATCCGGTGGAAAATAAACGCATTTCGTATTTCTAAAATGTCCTTATGGAAACCAGACTGCATGTTATTTGTTTCATTTGGATGGTATAATAACTCTGCACAACACATATATCTTTACCAATGCTTCGAAACGCTGTTTACCCACATGATAAAACGTAATTAGTAGACGGTCCTCCATAAAAAAATATAAATAAATCTAGTGACAAGCAATATAACGAGATCATCCAATTTTAATTTCAAATAAAGCTCGAAATCAAAAGAATGCAAAGAATAATACCGACTGCAGTAATTAAACAACACAACTCGCCAAGCCACGCTAAACGTCTCTTTGCTTATAAGAAAGGAGTTCAGCGCAAATGCTAGATTGTGCTTAAGAAATATTTAACTTGCATACTCAAGTTTGTGCTTTGATATTTCAATACATACCAAAAAACCGTTAATTAGGAACAGTATGCTATAAGGATATACATTAGAAGAAAAAAAAATACTATATGTCTGGCTTTTAAAGTAAGTTCTCAAGAATAGTTTTTTGAAAATTTATAAAAATCTGAAATTTGATTTTGCATCTAAAACAAAGTAATTGAATCACAAGAGTGTGTTTTTCGTATGTCTTAAAGTAAACAATTTTTAAGAAGAATGGAAGCTTATCTATCAGTTGGCCGAAACCCAGTCACTTACAATGAGTTTGTACAAAATATCAAGAATTTAGAACTATATTCTTCATTACAAGCAAATACCTTTGAAAATATTCAAACTGAATTCCAACCTACAGAAAAGGATTCATTGTTTGGATATTCTTCACAAGATACAGAACTACAATATAATCCGCAAATGGAAGAAAATTTTATGAAACCTCAGATATACGATGCAAGGGAATATGAAACTTCTTTACAGTGGCAGAATCATTTTCCTGCATATCAGCCAAATTCACATTTTGAATGTAATTTTCCAAGTGAAGCAAATTTGGAATTGCGACAAGATATTTCAATTGATAGCCAACATACAACAACAGCAAGTGAAAATCTTCTCGGATTGGATTCCCTAAATAACGATTTTCTTTTACAAACCATCGATTCAATTCTTTTGGAGACACCTCTGTCAGATTTTAATTTCCTTGACTCCCAAGAAATAATGCGTGTTTTAGAGGATGAACCATTGGCTACGAATTTCGGCAGCACGAGTGATAATAATTATGAAAACCCAGAATTGAGCAACAATCCATTCAAACGTGACCTCAATGTCGATAGTTTGAAATTTTCCTGGAGTAACATAAACTCTGACACATTTATAGAAGATCGTAATTTTCAAACTCAAGCAAAGTCTAATTTCGAAAACACTTACAATAGTGAGACTTTTTTAGATAAATTGCATAGTGAAGACACGCTTTTCAAACAAAATTGTACTTATTCTACTGAGATGCTTTTCCAGAATGAAACGCGTTTACAAACAGATTTCGAAAGGCACATGCTTACACATGCTGTCTTACCAATCCAGAGTGATGTATCTAAGCGAAAAATGTCAGAAAAAGAACATCCAACTCGTCAGACGCTTATACATACTGAGCAGAAGACTTACCAGTGTGAGGTATGTAAACGAAAGTTTTCTCGAAAATTTGCCTTAATCGACATAGGTGCTTGCATACTTTGGAGAAATCTCACCAGTGTGACGTATGTAAACGAAAATTTTCAAGAAATCTGGTCTTACTTATCATATGCGTACGCATACCGGAGAGAGACCTTTCGAGTGCAATGTTTGTAAACGAAAATTTTTACAGAAACAAAACCTTACTCAGCATATGCGTGTGCACACAGGAGAGAAACCTTACCAGTGTGATGTATGTAAACAAAAATTTTCACAGAAATCGGGTCTTACTTATCATATGCGTACGCATACCGGAGAGAGACCTTTCGAGTGCAATGTATGTAAACGAAAATTTTCACAGAAATATGGTCTTACTTATCATATGCGTACGCATACCGGAGAGAAACCTTACCAGTGCAATGTGTGTAAGCGAAAATTTTCACTGAAATATGGTCTTACTTGTCACATGCGTACGCATACCGGAGAGAGACCTTACCAGTGCAATGTATGTAAACGAAAGTTTTTACAGAAACAAAACCTTACTCAGCATATTCGTACGCATACCGGAGAGAGACTTTACCAGTGCGATGTGTGTAAACGAAAATTTTCAACCAAACACCATCTTACTCAGCATATGCGTACGCATACTGGAGAGAAGCCTTACCATTGTGATGTTTGTAAAAGAAAATTTTCACAAAAAGTAAGTCTTACCCGGCATATTCATACGCATACTGACGAGAAACCGTAAGAGTGCCGTTTATGTTTGGGAAAATTTTCCGTAGCAGTAGGTCTTAAAAGCCATATGTACACACATAATGGAGAAAGACCTTTCCAGAGCCATGTATGTAAGACGAAATTTTCAGGAGCTGATTCCCTTAATAACCATATGCATACAAACACTGTTCACAGACGTTTTTAGTGAGATGTATTCCAGAAAAAAATTTGTATCAGGGAATTAATATGATAATAAGGGCATGAAAGGAATATTTGTGAAATGTGTAAAGAGAAAAATATTTTACTTTCATGAATATGAGTTTTATATAGATAAGATGCTTTTTCGAAAGTTTTTCAGGATAATTCCCTATAATAATGAAACTGTGTAGTTCTTTCATTTGTAGAGAGATTCGATGTTTTGTGGAAACGTTTTATAGACACTAAACATTGTTTTATATTTACTAAAGATTGTTTAATATTTTTCTACTAATTGTTAAATAGTGACATTTAAGCATGACTTTCAAATGTTGAACTGAAATAAATTCCGTTGTAATTTTATGTTGGACGAAACTAATTTTAAAGTTTTAAAAATCATTTCGTTTGTACAGATTTATTCATTGGAAACGAAAGTTAAATATTTTTATGACAAAAGTTTCATTGCAATTCTGAGAATTTTATTTATTAATTTGTTTGTTTGTAAAGAGTAGTTTTCTTTTGTATACTTAAGTGTCAGTGTCTTTAAACAATATATTATATAAATAATTGCTTTAGAATTTCGTACAATGTTTGAATTTTAACTGTAGACAATTATATGTATTTATTACATACGACTTTTTATGAGATTTTTTTCTCATCAGATATCTATATGTATTAAATTGTGTAACTACTTTTTTTTTACTCGTTGGAAATTTGAATAAACTTATTTGCTTTACTTTGTGTAAGTACCTTTCTCTATATAGTGTTTCCTTGAGTAGTTTTTAGTTGTTGATAAAATTTCTTAAAATATTAATATAATACTAAAATATTTTAACTAAACCACTAAAAATGAGTCTTAAGTGTTTAAGTATGTTTTTCTCAACTGTATTTAAATATAAATCAACATTAATAACATATAAAATTTTCACTGATGGATTTATAATATATTTGCTTTTAGTTTATTTATTTTACTTTAATATTTAAACATATTTTTTATATATTCTTAGAAATACTTTAAGAAAAATGACCAAATATTATAACAGTCTTGTACGGGAATGTAATAGCAAAAAAAGTCTCGCTAGATTTTTCAAGCAAATTTTAAACCTATAATTCAATGAAATACGTATAAAATTGAGCACGGAACACTTACTTCTTTAATTGAATCATGGATAATTTTTTGTGTGTTTCGTCGTTGATTTTAAATATTGTCAGCAATTCCCAGGGTTTTGAACCTCACTCAAATAATGAATACAGGAGAATTGAACTGCTATATTAAAATCTACATTTTCTCTCTGCAAAAGTATGAGAACTTTGACTCTTGTTACATTTATCGGGTAACGAAAGTTTTACACGTCAGATTTTCTAATTTTGTAATACTTTAGTAATTCTAATTGTATAACTGAAATTTATTAAGTATATTTTGTAGTACTTATTTAATTAATAATTTAGTAATGCTTATTAATATAAAATGCGCACTTATTTCATTCGTTCTCTGAAATAGAATAACTACTTTTTCTATTACTCATAGAAATTATGCAACTTCTATCAGTGCTAATAGATATTTTATGCGATGAGAATTTTTCTTCTTTCATTTCAAGAACTGATTACTTGTTGAAAATAATTGTTGTGCTAAAGTTTAATAAATAGTTTTATATCCAACTTTACCAATGCTCTTTCCGATAAATTTTTCAATATCGGTAGTTTCAATTATTATCTCAATAGAAATGCATAAGACAAATAATCATCATTAAGCAGTTTCTGAATGTAATAACATTAATTTTTTTGAACTTCATTCAATATTACTTTAGCTAATCAAATTGTATTGAAATGTTTTTTTTAAAATTATTTTGCAAAAGCTTAACTACCACATTTTAGGGAATAAATTTTTTTAATATATATATTAGATAATTTTGTTTTGGAAATTGAGGTTATAATAATATTAATCATATACAGTTTGTAGTACAAAATCTAGGAAATCAAATCGTAATGGTTTTTTTAAAGGTATGTGATGCCATACACATGCCATGTCCAATTATAACAATATCATAATTAAAATTTTACTCTAGAATTTGCGCAGTGCGTAATTCGTTAATGCTCTTCAATTTTTTTATTGTTTATTATTGTTATTTTTTTATAAAAATGGATTTGGAAAATCTTATATAGCTCCAACCTCTTGACCCATCACAGAGTGTGTCACTTGTTTCCACGGCCTTCTGTCGGATTGATAGGTTCTCTCCACTCGAATAATTCGGCAGGTGAGCGAACTGTGTCCACTCTGCTTTCTAGAAAGTAAAATTAAAAGCTGTCCATTAAATTTTTCCATTGACATTTTTTTCTTTGCACATATTAGGATACTATAATTTAAATAAGTTTTTTAACAGTTCTGATGAGGAGATATGTCTTTTTTTTGGGATATGAACTCCGTAACTTACAAGCCGCTCGTGACTAGGAAGACACTTGCAATTACATGCCACATGAGCTTACAATTCCATACATGCCACGGCATGACTTTGAACCTTAAACTCTCTTTGTAAGTGAGTGAATATTAACGTAGCACTGTTCAGCTATATATATATATATATATATATATATACGAGGACGTTTGACGACGGTTCGCGTAATTTTGAATTATGGTCAAGTGACGCGGATGACACCTGAGCTGTCACCCCTCTCCTAACTGCCACACCACACCAACGGGAGGACGTTTGAGCTCTCGATAGATTTAACATGTATCGCGCCCCTACACGGTGGGTCTTCAGTGGAACTGGGATCGAACTGATGACACGCTAGCCATAATCCGATGCCTAGACCACTCGGCTACCAAGGCCAGTTAAACTGTCTTCGACAAATGTACGAAGGTATTACAACTAAGCTAGTTTCAGATTTCCAGACAGAAAAATGACTAAATTTTGATGAAATTTTAATGATATATTTGTTTACTGTATAACCTTTTTAAAACTTCAAAATATTCCATAAATAATTAATTTTCAACCTTAACAGGAAAACTGTTCCTCATTTAGCTTCACGGTGTAGGAGGAAAAAGGCGAAACCCATTTTAGAACAGAAAATATGTTGCAACTCGATTAAAAATTAGGACAGGGGTGGCAATCGTTTTAGAAAGAGTGCCACTTTCCCACACAGAAAAAAAAATTATTCGTGCTATTTCCACAAACACAAGTTTTCGAACAAATGAATAAGAGAAAAAATGTTACTTTTAGGCTTGTGTAATTTTAACGCAAAGAGTACACTTTTAATGCAAATCTAATTTGTGGAAATTAAAAAATAATATAATGAATGAAACCCAGCACAAACTTAGATTTCATTGTTAATCCGTTCAATTAATTTTGAACGAAATTTTGATTTTGTGAGGGAGTTGCGCTCATAATAGAAAACAATTTTTCATAAAAGTGTGTTGATTGAACTCTACAACAATATCTGAAAGCCAAATTGTGTAAATTTGTAAAATTACTTGTTAGTATAAATTTCAAAAATTCAAGATCCATATATTTTTTTGCAGTTTGGTATGGTGCTGTAGACACAATAATTTCGAGTTGCATTTTACGTGTGTAACAATTAGCATTTTGCAAAGAAATTGAAAATGGATTTGTGAAAAGATCTGCAATTTTTTATCATCTTGAAAATCATCAAACCTAGCACTGAAAGAATCAACTTAGAGTGTTATTAACTTTCGTAGATACTTCCTACATTATTGTGAAATATGTTAAATTTTTCCTTCCAAAAATCATATGACAAAAAAAAACTTAAGTTAATCCCCAAAAGACGGTATAAGATAATCTAGGAAGGAAAAATAGAAACTATCCGTGTAATCTTAAATTTAAATTATTTTAATGCCCCATAATATCGGAAAGAAATGTTAAATCACATAGGCAATCTTCATTCCAGAACAACAAGTACACACTGAACAGTTTAGTGTTTTCTTCCAAATATTTTAAATTTGACGCTTCCTCAAATCCCGAAATCTCACTAGTAGAAAAAGCTTTTCAAAATCAACTTAACAACAATGCCGATTAAATTATCTGCACTATCAATTTTTATTGTAAGACATTTAAGTGTGTTTAAAATAAGTGACAATCACATTTCAATAAAATTGTAAAAAAAATGTTATTTATTATAATCTTTTTAAATTTTTAAAACTATTAAGCTTTCGCGTGCCACTGCTCCAACTCCGAAGTGCCACACTGTGGCACGCATGCCGCGAGTTGGCCATGCATGATTAAGATGGTTACGGTCCCCAGCTAATTAATGATGAATTGATGGCTCTTTCGGAAATTATAGCACTTCAAATGATACTGTTGTGAGGTGGAGAAGGAATTTATTTTCTAAGTGTTCATATGCCTTTCATAGATGATCCGAGATATGGAATGCCATGATTCACAGGCAATGCTGCCCCAATGGGGAAAGAAAATGGGAAAAAACAAGTAGTATAAAAAATTTTAATTCAATTCCAACAGGTCAACAAAGAAAATTTTTATTTTAGTTACATTTTAATAAATAGTTACTATTAATACAAATATGTATATACATATGAGAGAGAATCACAGTATTAAGTGACTAAATAGAAAGCGATTTTCCTTACAATTTTCCATTTTATTTTCTTTATGTGGTGTCGGGCAATTTTTTCGTTTGTTACTGTTATTCATAAATTAAATTTAAATATTCTATTAAAAGAGCATAGTAAAAAAAATACCACATTCTCAGAAATTATACTACCCCAGGTGAGATTCGAACCCGTTGATCTTTGGATTAGATATCCAATGCACTACAGGAACGCAACGAAAGATTTTCCTTTCTATATTTGCCGCTGGATTATTATTTTAATTTGTAACTATTTATTAATTTTTTTATTTTAATTAATGAACTAATATTTGAAAAAAACTGAGAAAACATTTTAAGTGCCCTCCACACTACAAGTTTAAAAAAAACGTATTTGAATAGAAAGTATTTTATTAACGATTGACAATTTGAACAATATATATATCATTATAGGGTTAGTGAGTGAGGAATATTAACGTCGCACTGCTCAGCTACACGAGGGCTTTTGGCGACGCACCTGGTAATTTTGAACCACGGTCAAGTGACGAGGACAACATCTGAGCTTTAATCCCTCTCTCCTAACTACCACTACACACCATCGGGAGGACGCTTGAGCTCTCGACGGATTTAACGTGCATCGCGCCCCTACACAACTGGTCTTTAGTTGTTCTGGACTCGAACTTGTGACATGTTAGCCACGATCCGATACCTTGACCACTAGGCTACCGCGGCCGCTACATATATAGGGAGAGAGTGAACTATGAGAATTGAATAAAAACACTACGCTTTCACATGATGCTACATAAAGTTCTCCAATTGCTAAGTTCATAACATATTTTACATTTAAGGTTGATCGTTTCATTTGATCTTTTAAGTGCCGTATAATACGGCGTATAACGGCCACTTTTAGCACACAGTATAAGATCGAAATTTATGGGTGCACTTTATACGTCAGATATAAAATTTGATTACCTTAAAAATAAAGAAAAGTTTTGCATAAAATTTAGATTTCCTAATACATATATAAATACTGTTTACTTAAAAGAAATGACATTTCTCATGAAGTTTCATTTTTGGATAACATGAATATATATATATATATATGTAACAGAGAGGGTGGTGTCTAGGGGTATGTTGAATGAAAGAGAGACGTTAAAGTTTAAGGAGATTTAATGACATCTACAGGTTGTTAAACCTGACTAGGCGCGCGCTGCTGGGAGAACAGTAAGTCTACTCCTTCTCCCGCTTACATCCGGGGGTTACAGAGATTGGCGCTGGTGTCACCTGAGCGTATACTACACTCGTCCATCCTGATGTGGTCGGTCCCCGACCAGGCTGGAAAATATGCAAGTAAAAATTATACAAATACTACAACTGAAAAGAAAAAAAAGATTAAACAAATTTTTAAAGTTCAAATTCCCTTGAGTATATAGAGGAAAAAAAATAAAGTCATTAGAGTTCTGGAAAGAAAAGTCTTAGGGATTATCCCATGGTTTCATCAGATCAGCAGATGTGGACGTCAAATTCGGGCCTTCTCATCTTCCTATTTTCGTTACATCGTACCTGTCGTTTGGATGAACTTTCACGACTTCATATGGGCCAAAATATTTTGGTCTCAATTTCACACCTACTCCAAACTGGGTTTTCTTGATTGCAATTCTGTCACCTTCTTTGTATTTTCTTGCTTCTTTGCGATGTTTATTGTAGTGCAGTCTACTTTGTTTTTGTAATTTCAGAATATTGGATTTGGCATCTTCTCTCATTTGTTGTTTATTCTGTAAAGATAATTGGAAATTTTCTTACTCGAGAATGGCTTTGGTTTTGATGTCATCTTTATTTTTCATTTTGACGCCTGTTAAAAGTTCAAATGGTGTATATTTGGTGGCTATGGAAACAGTGCTGTTAATTATTCGTTGAACTGATGATACGTGTTTATACCATTTATTGGGATCTTCAAGTGAAAGCTTTGTTAGGACTGGTATTAACGTTGCATGAATTTTTTCTACCTGACCGTTCCCACGCGGTACACCTGTTGTGATTGAAATAAACTCGATATCTTCATCCTGACAAAATTTCTGAAATTCTGTAGAAGTGAATGCTATTCCTTTGTCTGAAATTATTCGTCTGGGACTTCCAAAGATTACTTGTTGTAATTTTAATTTGTCTAAAGCATCGTTAGCTGAAGGGGACTTTACAAGATAAATCCACAGAAATTTGGTGAAAGCGTCGATGTCAGTAAAGATATATTTGTAATTTTTGTTGGTACTTGGGAGTGGACCCAAAAAGTCAATATGGTAGGTATCAAGTGGAATATCACCTTTTGGTATGGGATGTAGAAATCCTTCTCGTTTGCCAAATTTTTTGGATGAAAGAATGCAAGGAATACTACTTGCAGTAACATTTTCTACAGTCTAACGCATATTTGGGGGAAAGAATTGTTGTTTGACTACATTTTCAGTTTTGTTGATGCCGAAATGTCCTTTAGAATGTTCAAGTTGTACGATTTGTTTTTGCATTTCAAGTGGAATGACTAGAAGTTCTTGGTCGTTGACAATTTTGTACAGCACATCGTTTATTAATGTGTAATCAGAGGCTGAAGGTGATTGTTATAGTTGTTTGATACTGGATGTAAACTCATCATTAATTTGTGCTTTTTTAATTTTTTGTGTTGTCTCATTGTATTGTATGAGCATGACTGGATAACGACTGAGCGCGTCAACATGTTTCATGTGTTTACCTGGCCTGTGAAGTATTTCGTAATCGAAGTCTTCTAAGAAGAGAGCCCATCGTGCTATTCTAGGTGGTAAATCTTTCTTTGACATAGTTTTTTGAAATGCTTGGCAATCTGTGATTATTGTAAATTTTGTGCCGACGAGGTAGTGTCGAAATTTTTTTAATGCTGTAACTATCGCTAAGACCTCTAGCTCGTAGCTGGAGTATTTCTCTTCTTGAGGAGAAGTTTTACGACTCATATAGTGTATTGGATGAAAGTTCTGATTTGAGCCCATTCGTAGAAGTATAGCGCCAAACCCTTTCGCACTGGCATCTCAAACTTATTTGTAATGGAGCGTTTTGCTGATAAAGATGTAATACAGGTTCCTGAGACAAAATTTGCTTCAAAGAGAGAAAAGCTTGTTTTTGTATAGGACCAAAGGTGAATGGAACTTTGTCTCTTAAAAGATCGGTTAAAGGTCGTGCGATTGATGCATAGTCCTTAATAAATTTTCTAAAATAGCCTGTTAGTCCTTAAAATGATTGGAGATGCCGAGTGTTTTTAGGTGTTTGGAAATTCATGACTGCATTTGTTTTAGCTGTTGAAGGACGAATAGGGCTTTCTTCAATAATATGGCCAAGAAAAGTTAATTTCCGCTGAAGAAAATTACACTTTTTAAAGTTAAACTCTAAACCATAAGTAGCAGCAACATCAAATACTTTTTTAAGCTTTGCAATACCTTCACATTCAGAATTAGCTGGAATTAAAATGTCGTCAATGTATATAATAACAGTGTTGTCTTTTAAGAGATCTTTAAACACAATTTGAATGTATTTTTGAAATAGTGAGGGGGAATTACACAAACCAAAAGGAACTCTATTAAATTGGTATTAACCATTATGTGTTATGAAACTGGTGTATTTACGGTTATCAGGATCAATTTTGATGTAAAAAAAAACTGTTTTTTAAGTCCAGATTTGAAAAGAGTATCGTTCCATGCAGTTGGTCAAAAATGTCTTCAATGAGAGGTAGTGGAAATCTTTGTTTAATTGTTTTAAAATTAAGAGCACGAAAATCAACACAGAGTCTAGTTGACTGGTCTTTTTTCTTGACAAGAACTAAAGGTGCGGCAAAATTAGATGAACTTGGGGAAATTATTCCATCAGACAGCCATTGCTCAATTTGGTTTTCGACGATAATTTTTTCCGCTTGACTTAATCTTCTAGGACGTAACGCGATGGGTGTGTCATCAGAATGGATAATTTGCATCTGTAAGTTTGTATCTTTAATTTTATTTGGTTTGTGAGATTGGATAAGGTTTTCAACTTCGCGACGCGTATCAACGTTCAAAATATGCGATAAATCTACTTGAGGATAAATTACATTTAAATTTGATAAATAACAATTCTCATTTTGAAAAAGCAAAGAGAGAGATTCGTTTTTATTATTAACTGGTAAAGAATTACAATCGCTAATTTTCAATTCGGAAAAGATTTGTTTACGTTAGCTTCGCGCTGAAAATCAGTTATAACAGTTTGATCGGATCTGGGCTGTGACGTCAGTTCATATTCTATTTTCTTTTTTATCGAATATTTCTGTTTTGAAGATTTAGAGATTCTTTTTTATTCATTGGTGTTTTACATTACTCGCGCTGTGAATGTTTGGAAATTGAATTGAGCCATTTGGCCTTGAACCTTCGCTGGAATGATTTGGGATAGTTAGCGGTGCAAAGAATGCAAGCTCGACATATTTTGGCTAGCGAAATTATTTGTCTATCATTTTTGTTTTTAGGCGAAAGAATGTTCTTAAAATGAGAGGAAGTAGGATTTTTTTCTGAAATCCGTGAATTTT
>BMAO01011062.1:215047-239009 GCA_019973975.1 Trichonephila clavata | reverse complement strand
AAATTGTAAAATTGATTTCGGTATAAGGATTACACAAAAGATACAAAGCAAGTTGTTATTTACAAAAGCAGCATTCCATTTCACATTACAATCTTTTATTTACATTACAAAAATTACATTATTGTGTCATCATTGGATTTTATGTCTTACTGCTTATTGAATAGGTCTAAATTCATCAATGACAATGTCCATGGGCAAGCGTAGTAATGCCATCATCATTAAAACCTTTTGTCATCTTTATAGGACAGAGCAAGTTTGTTTTGCTTTATGGAGTGTATTGAATGAAATTTGGATCTATAATTAAGTTCATGTCAACATATTTTAATTTTTGATTAAAAAGACAGACTTTCTAGTCCTCAAATGTTATTTTATTTTTAAAGTTTGTTTTTGAATTCCTTTTAATCATTTTCAATCTTATGGTTTGTTTTGTAGGCATACATTTTCGATTTTAATCCCTACATATTCTGTCATATATTTCCTTTGTTTTCATCTTTCATTTTCCCGAAGACATTTTTGTTAACTAGAGGTAAATTAAGGTATCCGAACACGTTGAAAATGATCCAATTCAGTCAAGACAGATATTTTTGTTTTTTATTTTATTGAATATAGAGCTATCTTTTGACTTTATGAAATATACTTTATTTTGTTTCTACACTACCTAGAGGCCAAGTTACAATCAATTTATTATAGTTAGAAAAACGGAAGTGTGGGTTTTTGATCTACCAGAAGTGGGCATTTAAATTGCTCAAAATCTTTCAGGGCGAGTCCGATAACTCCAAATATTACGAATGTATTTCTATAAAACTTTTTAAACCTGATATTTACGTTATTTTCTAGAGAATGTACTAAAATATGTCTTATTATATGAGTACTTTTTGAGTTTTTGCTTGTTATTTAAATAATGGTCTCATAAAAAATGTAATATTTCTTATAAGGTTTACTCAATCATCTCTAAAAATTTTTAAATTTAATAAAAAATTAAAATTTTAACACATTTTCTAGATAATGCATCTAGTTTGTTTTCGTAAAACTTTTACTAATATATGTTTATTAATTTTTTCTCTAACTGCTTTGAAGTTTTTCAAAAATACTGCTAAAATTTAACTTATAATTGTGATTTTTGCAAAATTCAGGTAATTTATATTAAATTTTGATAGTTAAATAGTAATATTTATTGATATTGAGTCCTAAAAGAGCATTTATAATGTTTTAGTATGCTATTTTGTTAAAAAGTACTCCGAATGTGTTCGGATACCTTAAAAATGTTATTTTTGTCATAGTCTGAAGTGTCATATAAGTTAATATCGTCTTTCATGTCACTATAAAATCATCAGTCTTTATTTCATAGATAAAGGAATCGGTGTCTGTATACATGAGCCTTACTTTCGAGTCGTAATGGTGCTTCATGTACTCATACTGAAAAGAATAAATTAGGACTTTTGATATTCCTAAAATCGCCATTCCTACCTGTATTGGTTTCAAGAATTTGATTTGGGTTTTTTTTAAGATGAACGGCCATTAAGTTTCAGAAAATATTGTAAGACGATTAAAATTTGGTTTCGCTATTAACTTTCGAGCTTGCTCTTCTGTTGAGCATAAACGTATATCTACTCTTCTTCTTACAATTTCATCGTTTTCCCGAATATGCTGTTATTCATTAGTTTGTAAAAATCCTTTTGAAAGTCATTTACAGCTTTAGTTCTTAACTCTGTATTGTAATCTATGTAATTTTTAAGCCAAGGCGACTGAAAAAACTTTAAACCACGATTAATTTTTTTCAAGACTAACCCTAATTTTAAAGGCTTTAAATTTGAATAACGGAAAATATATTTTGTTTTGGGTTCCAAAGTAGTTAAAAGTCTAGGTTCTCTACAATTAGGGAGGGGGGGGGGGTTATTTTCAGGTACAAGGGGAAAATCTGAATGTTTGTCATGCAAATCGGAAGGGTAGTCAAGATCCACTTCCCAGATGTAACCTACATCGGAGTCATCTGATAAATTGAAAATATCCTGTTCAGTTAAGTTGTCATCACTCCAAACAAAATCTTTTAAGGGTAGATATTTACTCATCGCGTAACCGTACAAATTATTTGCGTCAAGGTACATTAAATATTTTATCTCATCATCTGGATTAAAGTTAGGCATATGTTTGTTGTTATAGCATAACGATTGCAGCACTGACTTATACCTCCTCTTACACCCTTTTCTATAAAAAGAAGCATGTCGTAATCTGTGAACAGTTCGATAGCTACTTTAGGTTGTAATAACATAGCATCTCATGATAAAGCTGGGGTGGTAAAATACCAACGTTTATAAGTTTGCATGCATATTTTCTGAAAGTTTTCAAAGAGATCTGTTAACAATAGGCATCTGTTTTTACATATAGATCACAGTATTCACCAAGATTATTTAAATGGAATTCATTACATGCATGATTATAATCATCTACACTTATAGGCTCCTCATTTAGTTTATTGTAAAATTTGCTAATAGGTGGTAAACAAGAATCTTTACACTTTTCAAAACTATCAAAATAATCATACGGAAAAACTCCTTTTCTTAAAAGTAAATCTATTTTTTTCTGAATCAAAATAATGTTTCATATATTTAAATTCATCTTTTTTTAGTGTTTTTATCAAATTTTCCAAACTAGAAGACATGAATTTGAAAGAATCTAAAAATCTTAACTGAAAATCATTTGAAATATTTTTACTGAAGGAAATATATTTTTCTTCGGTGTTCGGAATTAAATTAATTTGCTTTTTATCGTATCCTAACTCCTCAATAAAAGTAGGGGCGTCATACCCAAAAAGATTATGGAAGAAAACAGGCAAAAATTTGGGGGTTTTCATTGCTAAATTACAACTATTACAACAAGGACCATTAAATTTTTGAGTCACATGGTTATGATCCCTAACCTTGATATTGTTTTCGCGAAAGGTTTGATCACAAACATAACAATTTTTAGCATTATCATACAATTGCTTTTCTGATTCGGTAAGAAGTAATAATGGTTTTGGTTTTTTATAAACATTATCCATTTCTATTGCATCTTTTTCTAACTTTTCAATAAAAAATTTTGAGGCACCTCTGTATACTACTGGGTCTTTGTAATGCCCCCTTGACAATTAAAAAAATAACAAAAACCTATCGAGACAAGTTTTTCATAAATATGGGTAAAGGAAAAGTTTCGATCAGGACAAGAAGTATCAGTAATATTTATGAAAACATGTCCCAATAGGGTTTTGTTATTTTATCAGTTGTCAAGGGGGGGGGGCATTACAAAGACCCAGTAGTATACAGAGGTGCCTCAAAATTTTTTATTGAAAAGTTAGAAAAAGATGCAATAGAAATGGATAATGTTTATAAAAAACCAAAACCATTATTACTTCTTACCGAATCAGAAAAGCAATTGTATGATAATGCTAAAAATTGTTATGTTTGTGATCAAACCTTTCGCGAAAACAATATCAAGGTTAGGGATCATAACCATGTGACTCAAAAATTTAATGGTCCTTGTTGTAATAGTTGTAATTTAGCAATGAAAACCCCCAAATTTTTGCCTGTTTTCTTCCATAATCTTTTTGGGTATGACGCCCCTACTTTTATTGAGGAGTTAGGATACGATAAAAAGCAAATTAATTTAATTCCGAACACCGAAGAAAAATATATTTCCTTCAGTAAAAATATTTCAAATGATTTTCAGTTAAGATTTTTAGATTCTTTCAAATTCATGTCTTCTAGTTTGGAAAATTTGATAAAAACACTAAAAAAAGATGAATTTAAATATATGAAACATTATTTTGATTCAGAAAAAAATAGATTTACTTTTAAGAAAAGGAGTTTTTCCGTATGATTATTTTGATAGTTTTGAAAAGTGTAAAGATTCTTGTTTACCACCTATTAGCAAATTTTACAATAAACTAAATGAGGAGCCTATAAGTGTAGATGATTATAATCATGCATGTAATGAATTCCATTTAAATAATCTTGGTGAATACTGTGATCTATATGTAAAAACAGATGCCTATTGTTAACAGATCTCTTTGAAAACTTTCAGAAAATATGCATGCAAACTTATAAACGTTGGTATTTTACCACCCCAGCTTTATCATGAGATGCTATGTTATTACAACCTAAAGTAGCTATCGAACTGTTCACAGATTACGACATGCTTCTTTTTATAGAAAAGGGTGTAAGAGGAGGTATAAGTCAGTGCTGCAATCGTTATGCTATAACAACAAACATATGCCTAACTTTAATCCAGATGATGAGATAAAATATTTAATGTACCTTGACGCAAATAATTTGTACGGTTACGCGATGAGTAAATATCTACCCTTAAAAGATTTTGTTTGGAGTGATGACAACTTAACTGAACAGGATATTTTCAATTTATCAGATGACTCCGATGTAGGTTACATCTGGGAAGTGGATCTTGACTACCCTTCCGATTTGCATGACAAACATTCAGATTTTCCCCTTGTACCTGAAAATACCCCCCCCCCTAATTGTAGAGAACCTAGACTTTTAACTACTTTGGAACCCAAAACAAAATATATTTTCCGTTATTCAAATTTAAAGCCTTATTTAAAATTAGGGTTAGTCTTGAAAAAAATTAATCGTGGTTTAAAGTTTTTTCAGTCGCCTTGGCTTAAAAATTACATAGATTACAATACAGAGTTAAGAACTAAAGCTGTAAATGACTTTCAAAAGGATTTTTACAAACTAATGAATAACAGCATATTCGGGAAAACGATGAAATTGTAAGAAGAAGAGTAGATATACGTTTATGCTCAACAGAAGAGCAAGCTCGAAAGTTAATAGCGAAACCAAATTTTAATCGTCGTACAATATTTTCTGAAACTTAATGGCCGTTCATCTTAAAAAAAACCCAAATCAAATTCTTGAAACCAATACAGGTAGGAATGGCGATTTTAGGCATATCAAAAATCCTAATTTATTCTTTTCACTATGAGTACATGAAGCACCATTACGACTCGAAAGTAAGGCTCATGTATACAGACACCGATTCCTTTATCTATGAAATAAAGACTGATGATTTTTATAGTGACATGAAAGACGATATTAACTTATAATGACACTTCAGACTATGACAAAAATAACATTTTTAAGGTATCCGAACACATTCGGAGTACTTTTTAACAAAATAGCATACTAAAATATTATAAATGCTCTTTTAGGACTCAATATCAATAAATATTACTATTTAACTGTCAAAATTTAATATAAATTACCTGAATTTTGCAAAAATCACAATTATAAGTTAAATTTTAGCAGTATTTTTGAAAAACTTCAAAGCAGTCAGAGAAAAAATTAATAAACATATATTAGTAAAAGTTTTACGAAAACAAACTAGATGCATTTATCTAGAAAATGTGTTAAAATTTTAATTTTTTATTAAAATTTAAAAATTTTAGAGATGATTGAGTAAACCTTATAAGAAATATTACATTTTTTATGAGACCATTATTTAAATAAGCAAAAACTCAAAAAGTACTCATATAATAAGACATATTTTAGTACATTCTCTAGAAAATAACGTAAATATCAGGTTTAAAAAGTTTTATAGAAATACATTCGTAATATTTGGAGTTATCGGACTCGCCATGAAAGATTTTGAGCAATTTAAATGCCCACTTCTGGTAGATCAAAAACCCACACTACCGTTTTTCTAACTTCATAAAATTGATTGTAACTTGGCCTCTAGGTAGTGTAGAAACAAAATAAAGTATATTTCATAAAGTCAAAAGATAGCTCTATATTCAATAAAATAAAAAACAAAAATATCTGTCTTGACTGAATTGGATCATTTTCAACGTGTTCGGATACCTTAATTTACCTCTAGTTAACAAAAATGTCTTCGGGAAAATGAAAGATGAAAACAAAGGAAATATTATGACAGAATATGTAGGGATTAAAATCGAAAATGTATACCTACAAAACAAACCATAAGATTGAAAAGTGATTAAAAGGAATTAAAAAACAAACTTTAAAAAATAAAATAACATTTGAGGACTAGAAAGTCTGTCTTTTTAATCAAAAATTAAAATATGTTGACATGAACTTAATTATAGATCCAAATTTCATTCAATACACTCCATAAAGCAAAACAAACTTGCTCTGTCCTATAAAGATGACAAAAGGTTTATTAATGATGATGGCATTACTACGCTTGCCCATGGACATTGGTCATTGATGAATTTAGACCTATTCAATAAGCAGTAAGACATAAAATCCAATGATGACACAATAATGTAATTTTTGTAGTGTAAATAAAAGATTGTAGTGTGAAATGGAATGCTGCTTTTGTAAATAAACAACTTACTTTGTATCTTTTTGTGTAATCCTTCTACCGAAATCAATTTTACAATTTGTTGTTCTCCTGTAATATATATATATATATATATATACACAATTGTAATGTAAAACGCAATACAAGATGTTGATTTCTGAATAAACAATTTACTTTGTATCTTTGCTGTATATGTGTAATCATTATACCGAATTAAAATTTACAATTTGTTATTAAAGCATGTATAATAAATATTTTTTTTTATTTCTATTCAATTAAGAAAAAAATAATGTAACTAAATGGTTATTGCAATGAATAGTTATACAATTTATACTCTTTGGAAAAGGCAAAGAATTTGCTTTAAACACATAAACATAAATTTTTCCTTACTTTTATACAAAATATATTTAAAATATCAGTTATGCTTAACATACTTAGATAATTTGTTTGAAAGACGTATATTGATATTTATCTTTTAAAATGACACTATTTCAACATAAATTAAACTAGAAAGCAGTATGGAAAAAAATTTAACACTATAACCGTATAAAAAAAAAAAAAAACCCAATTTTTTTAGATTTATAAAACTAAACTTTTTAAAGCCAAATCTTGTCGGAAACTTATACAAAATATTTATACAGTATTTTTTTTCTTACTTTTGTATGAAATGTATTTAAAATATCATTTACGCTTAAACATTCTGAGAAAATTTTTGTTTAATATACCCAAACTTATTTTTAAAAAGAAAGTATCTCAACATAAATTAAACTAACAAACAATATAAATAAAATTAACTCAAATTAAACATTTAAAAAATCATTTTATTCAGATTCTCATACTATTCAAAAGAATCAGGTGGATATAAAATTTCTCTTACTTCTCTTAAAATATTATCTAAGCAAAGATTTTCCAAAAATTCTTCAGTTACAAAATTTGTAAGTTCCAATAATAAAAAGTGCTCAAATTTTTTTTCAAAAAAAAGATTATTATAAAAAACATTCAAGAAAGCGATTTAAATTTTTTTATTTCTATTCAATTAAGAAAAAAAAAATAACTAAATAGTTATTGCAATGAACAGTTATACAATTTATACTCTTTGGAAAAGGCAAAGAGTTTGCTTTAAACACATAAACATAAATTTTTCCTTACTTTTATACAAAATATATTTAAAATATCGCTTATGCTTAACATACTAAGATAATTTGTTTGAAAGACGTATATTGATATTTATCTTTTAAAATGAAACTATTTCAGCATAAATTAAACTAGAAAGCAATATGAATAAAATTAAGACTATAACCGTATATATATATATATATATATATATATATATAATAAGCCATTTTTTTTTCTTTCAGTTTTATAAAAATAAACTTTTTAAAGCCAAATCTTGTCGGAAACTTATACAAAATATTTATACAGTATTTTTTTTCTTACTTTTGTATGAAATGTATTTAAAATATCATTTACGCTTAAACATTCTGAGATAAAGAATTTTTTAAATATACCCACACTTATTTTTAAAAAGAAAGTATCTCAACATAAATTAAACTAACAAACAATATAAATAAAATAACTCAAATTAAACATTTAAAAAATCATTTTATTCAGATTCTCATACTATTCAAAATAATCAGGTGGATGTAACATTTCTCTTACTTCTCTTAAAATATTATCTAGGCAAAGATTTTCCAAAAATTCTTCAGTTACAAAATTTATAAATTCCAATAATAAAAAGTGCTCATTTTTTTTTCAAAAAAAAAAAGATTATAAAAAAATATTCAAGAAAACGATTTAAAACATTCCACAGCCATCTTGTAGAATCAAGATCAGACCCGCCGCCTGCGCCGCCTCTACAGGAGAAAAACAACTCAACTCCCCCATCAACTCGAAAACCAAAACCATAGCAGGAGGAAAACAACTCAACTCCGCGCCTCCACAGGAGGAAAACAACTCAACTCTGCTGCGCCTGCCTGCGCCTGCGCGCCTTTACCGCGCCTGCGCTTTCGCCTGCGCCTTCGCCTGCACCGCAGAATCGGCTTTTCTTACCTACTCCTGTGAGACAGGTTGGACTTCTTAACGATAGATAGCGACACCACCTATCTCCACCTCCACAATTTTGGCATGGAACTGAAGGGGAGGGAAATATTCTCCAGCCCCCTGCACTCATGGTTTCTGCTGCGACCGCCCACAAGTCTTTCGGACCCACTGATTTAACGAGCATGTACTCCGTCTATACTCAGTGGTATTTAGTGGCATCGGGCATCGTACCCAGGCCCTCAGGTCTGGAGTCCGATGCTCTAACCACTAGGCTACCCACGGCCCAAACCCCAACCTAACTGAATTGATGTCATCCCCATGGCAACCACATGATCACGCGATAAAAATATCCAGACAAATATTGTAGTGTTGTCACCCGTCTTGGTGAAGATAACCCCTCAGGGGACTCACCTTCTTTAGGTGAGTACGGGTGTCACAATCCCGAGGTGCCCTAATGAAATTTTCCTTTTCCCACGGGGCTTACTGTCTTTGGTAAACATGGGCTTCACGAACCCGGGGTACCCTAGTGATCCTTCTCTATTTTCGACCCTCTTTCTTGCCATTCAATTCATTCTTTCTTTCTCTTCCCGTCTAGACCACATATATTAAAACAAATGTTTGGCGCAGTATAGCCGAAATCGGCTCTTGCGCCAATAAACCCCAAAATCACTCACTCGCTTGGTGAAGATAAACAACAACTTGGCTCGGAGCACTCCGATATCAAATTAGCACCAATTCAGATACTGGTCAACCTTTTACAATTTATGACGGGCTGTTTATGTTCAGCTACTTGGAAACCTTTTGCAGACATTCATTGTATTCAAACAACGGTGGAATTTTCCGGGATGACAAAACGCCATATCATCATTATCGGTTAATTTGAAGTGCCTTCTGGGCCACCTAGATCTCCAGATATGAATCCCATAGTACATAACCGATAAGTTAATTCATGTACAAACTGGGTTCACTGTAGAAGCAGCATGATTGAACATTTCTTTAGTAAACTTCGGACGATTTGTTGAGTCAATGCGACTTCAAATCCCGGCACTTCACAGGGATCCTACAAAATATGCTGAAAGTATCCCAGATAGATATTTAACAATTCTTATTTTGCGAGCAAAATAGATGTTAATTTAATATCGGAGAGCTACGCGCCAAGTTTATAGTCGCCAAGATGGGCGATAACATTACACAAAAGGCTTACCTTGATATTTTTATTGTGTGGTCATGTAGTTGCCATGGGGATGACGTATATTACAGTTAATTTTTAATGTTTTTTTTTCATGGTAACCCTATTAATTTCAGACGATTTTAATACGATTTCTTTAAAAATTTAACCATTTTTATTGCAATTATTCTTCAAGCTACTGCTTCAGTCTTTGGTTGCATTTGGGCTAAGATATTTCTTACATCATTCGTGAGTACCTGGATATTTTTTCAAGAATATGAGGGCTGTCCTTTTAATTATTGCTGCAGGTTGCACATTCCACTTTATTTTACTTTTTAAATAATACATTTTTAAACGTTCCTTGTTCAGTGAAATTCATTTCAGGAACTTGCAGTTTTTGGAATATTGCAAGTTATCGGGAATATTTCAAAACAGTTCTTTAAAAATTAATTTCCTGACGATTTGTTACAGCTAGGCCACTCGACTCGATTCGACAACACGCGTTTTTTAGTGCAATATCAAACTAGTCCCGATAAATGTAAGAAAGTTGAGTGTTACACATAAATAAAAGGTTTTGAAAACAGTTTGAATGATAAGAAAATAATGGCAAATGTTAAGACATTTGATTTTTTTTCATGCTGTAAAACCTCTAAATTCAAAATTTAACGAAATTAATCCTAAAACCTCATTAAATATTAAAACATTTTTTTACTATCCAAAATCCGGTGGAGGGGAGGCAGGTCGGGGAAGACAAAGTCTCGCGAGGATTCGTTACTCTTATGTTTACGTTTTAAAATTTTCCTGCTTTTATTACTAGAATTATCGAGAACAGCGTTTTCGCTATCAGTATCGCTTATAGTTTCATTATCGTGAATTCAAACCCTAGTGCCTCTGAAGGTCCACCGAGGCGGATGCACGTTAAATCTATTATGGCTCAAAATCTTCACACTGGCGTGGTGTAGTAGTTTTAGAGGAAGGAACAAGCTCACCTTTATCATTCGACCGTGTTTCATAATTTCGAGATTCGTCAACAATAGCCCTCGTGTTTCTTTATAGGGGGACGTTAATTAGCGCCCACTGTTATCTGTATATTTGATATTGTTCAGAATCTCAAATAGTAAATATACTTAACTTACGCAAAATGACTTCGGTTAAAACCTGCTGACAGCGATTTCAATTTTGTTCCATTGAAATGAGAATTTTGAAATTTTTTTAGCTAATCTGCATCTTTTTAGTTGTGCACAAAGTTGACAAAGTAAAACGTAACGTGAAATAGGATGCTGATATTATTTAACTAAGTACCTTTATATGCGCACTGGAGCAAATTAAGTTAAGTATAAGGTGTAGAAGGACAAGGAATATTTTTTGATTCACACTGTGCAATAAGTGATTTAAATTACGAAACGAAAAACGTAATATATACTGGAAAATAGTTTGCGTATAAAAGTATTTTTAGAAAGTTATCCTTCATAACCTTGAAAGAGAAAAATAAAGGGCAACCCATATATTACTTCATGTCTACAAAATACCCAGTTTATTTCCCACTGCAGTCCTCAGTGAGTTTTTAAATATTTCGATTTTAGCATGAAAGTGGTTTACTAACTAATTTTATTATTTTACTTAGTTTCTTACGAATTTGTTCGTTGTCAGTATTCTTCCAAACTAATCTGTACTTTTTATCTAAAAAATTTGTACATACTCGCATAAAGAAATTGAGCAAAATTTTCGAAAAAAAAAATCTTTCAATATTTCAGAAATTGATAAAGATGATTTCTTTTCTCAAAATGCATGATTTAACATTTTCTTTAGATTTTCCCGTTTCTTAGAGAATTAATATCTTTTCGAAAACTTTAATACTTTCATCGATCTTTCAGATAACATGAAAAAACACTCTTTTCTTTTGTCGGGAAGATTAAAGACTTAAGACATTGGCTTTTATGCTGACAGAAAAATCGGAAATGCTCATTTCCGTTGCCATTCAAGGACAGAAAGTATTATTCTTTCTTAATTTGAACGAATCTGTCTTGAAAAGAGACTTAAAGAACCGGATTCAGAGAAAGGGATCTGGTTGTCGAAATGGTCTGTCTCATTCTAATGTTCAAAATAGAATCAGGCTTACGAAAAAGCGCAGATGATTGGTGAGGTTGAATAAAAATAGTTTGACGCAGCGCTTACAACATTGTCCAATTTCTGGTTGTCATGCCAGTGTTTTGTTATTTGACACGATTCCCCCCTCCGCTTTCCCCGATATTTCATCGAATGGTTCTGGCTCTGACTGAAAAATTCGAAAAACATATAAGACATGTAACTTATAACATTAAGGTGAGGCAAATTTGTTAAAAACGATTACGAGAATAATCTCTGCCTGTTCGTACGTACTATCACAACCTTGTAAATTTTCAAGACAACTCACCAAATTGGCAAGCCCGATTTCTAACGTGTCGTCATAAGCGCGGAACTGGCAACCCTGTACAACGTTTCATATTTCTTCGCTTTGCTGCCATTATAATCCTAATCATTCATTGATACGGTAAGTTCAAATACAGTTCCGTAACGGAGAGTTGTAGCCCCCCCCCCCTGCAAACTCAGGTTTTGGGCCCCAAGCCCAAATATGTACAATAGCGTCAGTCAAGCCTTGGGCCCCCTGAAACGCGATGGGGGTTGCGGGGGTGTACGTTACGCCACTGCTTCAATAATAAATGCGAATCTGAAATTTACCGAATTCTTAAATAATAATGTTTAATAATATAATTATATATATTATACTATCATTATAATACATAAATTAAAAATACAAAAAAGATATACCGTAAAATCTGGCGTATACGCATACTTTTAACACAAAAATTTATTGAAATTTACGGGTGGGCATTATACAACGGATACAAAAACGATGTCTTTATGTTATTAAAAAAAAGTGTCTGCCCTACCAAACTAAGAAGTTAGCTTAATTTCAGCAGAATTATTTGAAAGCCTCTTATTGATGTCGCATTTTTAGTGATAGTAGTGATTGGCACGTTTACGGAATTTCTCCTTGTATCATAAAAATTCCAAACATGCACACTCATTAATTTGGTTGGGCTCAAAGTCTTCCTATCGGCTTGGTACGCAAGGTGCCATTTCGGGTTTCATTTGACTGTGGTTCGAAGTGAGGAGGTTTGCCGCCATAGCCACCATGTTGTTTCTGACGTAACGAACATTCCATTTCTACGTCCCATTTAGCTTATTGTATCTAGATGACGTGTAACATGTCAAGATAAGAAACCAGAATGCTATTAAATCAGCGTTTCTCAAACTGTGGGGGTCGCGGGCAAATTGAAAAGTTGAAAATAGAAGATTACTTTAAAAAGTTATCAATTTACTGAAACGAAGCAAAACAAAATACTGACACATTTTTATATTGATATATGCTTATAAATGTATCAGTACTGCACAATGTATTTGATAATTAATTTATCAATGCTACCAAGGGGTGGGCACGACTAAGGAAATTCATTTGGGGACAAGACTTTGTGTGATAGTAGTATTCCTTTAGGGTGTTCAACCCTCAATGTATTGGCGCAGAATGACCAGTCAAAATAGTGTTCGAAATTCATGCTTAGCTTATATACAATTGAATTTTCATTAGCTTCAATGACACTGGGGAAGGGATGATAGCGTACCTGCTTACTACGTGGCCGGTCACGCGATTAGTTTCTTCTTTCATTTCTTCAATTAATTTTACTATTTTTACAATTAAATAAATTTATTTAAAAGCGACTTATTAAATAATTTTTAAACTATAAAATAATTAAATTAGTAATAGTACAATATATATTATTTTTTATTATATAAATTACAAAATAATTTTTTTATAAATAATAATAAATATTTCATATATTATATTATACATATATTATTTATAATCTATTGTACTTAATGTTATAAAACTCTTATAAATAATTTTTATATAAAATCTCATTTAATATTTATTATAATAAATATTATTTATTAATAATATATTTATAAAATATAATATATATAAATATTTATATAATTACAGTAATTATTTTACTTTTTAAAATACAAAATCATTATATATCTAAAACATCATTTAATATTTAATAAATTTATTTAATTGTAAAAATAATTAAATGAATTGAAAAAATAAAACCAAACAACTGATCGCCTGACTTGAGCCTTGGCCGGCCGCGTAGTAAGCAGGTACGCTATCATCCAAGCCACTGCGTTTTTGCCGTTAATGAAAATGTACTTGTATATAAGCTAAGCATGAATTTCGAACGCTGTTTTCTGCGAATGGGCTGCCATTCGGCGCTGATACATTGAGGGTAGAATACCGTAAAGGAGTACTACTATTACACTAAGTCTCGCCCCCAAATGAATTTCCTTAGTCGGGCCCTCCCCTTGTAAGTTAAGAACAGGTTTAAAACGTACTAGTGACTTCCATGGGCCTATCATATAGAAAATTTAATTTTATCTTGTTATTTTGTGCGGTTTACAATTAGAATAGTATTGTAGACATAAGCCATAGTACACTATTATTGAAAAACATATCTCCACTAGGGATTGGGGAGTGGACGCCAAAACTCTCAAAATTACTTACACTGCTCTCATCCGACTAGTTCTCGAATATGACTACCAGATTTACCAGGTTGCTGCACCTTCTAATCTAAAAAAAGTTAGAAAAAATACAGCTAAGTGCAGTCAGAATTATCACTAGTCTTAGATATTGCTGCCCCAACAATGTTGTCCTTTACGAATCGGATCTCCAATCCTTGTCCATGAGAAGAGAAGCAAATTGTGCGAAATACATCGCCACACTCAAAAGTTTGGGATCCTACAACAGAACGTCGATCTTTTTTTTTTATCAAAATGGACAAGTAATCAGAGGCTGAAGAAGGATAGCCCTCTAGTGTTATTGTGGAAGCTGGATCTGGGAGACTTTGATGTTGGACCCTGCATCCCTTTTAATTCATTGACACCTACTACTACCTTTAGTAACGTAACTTTTAACGAAAACTTGAATATGAATTTTACCAAGCATAACGAACATCCAGAACTGCTGCGCCAACTTGCCCTCGAGGTCATAGATAATATTCCCTCCAAGTCCTTGGTCCTCTACACAGATGGAAGCAGATCTGACTCAGGCAGAACAGGCAGTGGCGTTTTTATGAAAACAAATACTGAGGAATTTTGATATCGTTTTAGAAACCCTGAAAACAGCTCAGTTTTCCGCTCTGAGCTTGTTGCTATTAGAGAAGCCTTAAACCTTGCTTTGGACAGTATCGCACCTGATACTTGGTTTTTGACTGACAGCAAAAGCTCTATCCAATTCTTAAAGGATTGGTCCAATGTCCTGGATATGTTGGGGCAGGATATACTTTTGAAACTAGCTGCATTGACCCAGGTCAGTTCGGTATGCTTTCAGTGGATACACTCGCATGTTGAGATTTATGAAAATGAAATTGCTGATCTGCTTGTTCGGGAGTGCAGCAAACTTCCCACTGCCTCTTCCTCTGAACTACAATCTTCCGAGGTCCACTCCCTGTTGACGGGCAAGATCAAAAATATTTGGAGATCTCCGCCTGAACATCCGCTAAGTGTCCGGGATTGCCCCTGCAGTGCACCTGTCCTAGAGTTGCTCAGACCACTTTATCAAGAGCTTAATATTTAATGGATCTGAGAAGACTTATGCTACTTGCCGCTGTTCGGCTATGGCTTCTCCCTCCCATATTATTGCATGTATTGGTTCCTCTGTGGGGCAATTATTGAATGAGGAGGATGTTGTTTTTAATTTAATTAAGCAACACGGTCTCTTGGACTTGGTCTAGGCCAAGTGGATAAGCAAAAACAAGGCTATTATTGTATTCTATATATTGTAATTATACGGAAGGGGGGGGGGCGTTAAAAATTATAATTGAAAATTGGGTTGCAAGCATTGAAAGTTTGAGAAGCACTGCATTAAGTCCAAATTAAGTGCCGCTATATATTAATACCCAAGAAAAGAGACAATTAATATCTCATTTAGAATGAACAATTTAGAATTAAATATTGGTGTCCAATCTCTTTATTTCGGAATAAGGGCTAGTGTTGAAAACTACATTGGATTCGGCCCGAATTTCTGCACCACACAAATGCTAAGTCTTAAGGCCACTTGGATGGAACGCGACGTGGCATCAGCACTCCAACCACCATCTCCAAAGAAACATGAGGTCGGAAATAGAGAATTCAGAGAATTTACGAGAGAAAACAATAAAATAATCGGATGACGCGGGATCTGTTTTTCAGCTGGCACCCCCTCCCCCTTTTCTCTTTGCGACTTTGAACTACAACATATTTAATTATTCCAATAAAGTTTTCTAAAAAAATTAGTTCTAGCCCTTCGTGTGTTATTAGCAAATTTCAGTTGAATGTAAAAACAATTTTTTATTGAAATATATATATGTATACTAGCTGGTATATACCCGTTCTTTTTTTTTTTTTTTCGCACGGGTGAATAGAAAAATTAAACAATACAAATTGAAGGATAAAAAGTTTTTAACGAGTTAATTTTACGCGAATTGCAAATCAAACAAAACAAGGGGAAAAAATTTTGCATATCTTAGTTGAACAAAAAATCCTATACGTTAAATTTTAAGTCTGTAGGTCTAATAGCAGAAAAAAAAGGATTTTTCTTTATTTATAACGCCCGTAACTCTTGTGGGCCGATTTTTGAAAACACCTTCCTAAGCTGATCTCTGCTCAGCAAAAATAACAAATTGTTACATATTTTGTGTAATGAAAGCTTAAAATAGTGTAAATAATTTATATCTGGATTTGTAATACGTTAATATTACTTTCTGTTAAAATGATAAGATTCGCAAGCAACGCCGTTCCTTACATTTTAAACATAGCGAAATGTTTGCGATAGAGCCAAGTTGGCATCATTTTTGGCGACCGTGTTGGCAACTTGGCAATTGATTGAATGTTGCAAAAGTTGATATGTTGTAGCGCCCCATGGTAGGAAGCTGCAACAAAGAAGATAGCACAAAAACTTTCTCCACAAAAAAATGCAAATAATGCCAATTTTCATAGTGATCGGTTGAACGGTGCTAGAGAGTGAAGTGATTTCATATATACAAACATCCATATATGTACATATATAGATAGATTGGCTCAGTAGCACTAATCTCCATCTTCAATGAATGGATAAGGTGCTTTCTTTATTGGAGTTGCTCTCATCCTGAGAGAACATTGAAAAAGAATCACGAAATGCGGATTCTCATAGGGATGTGTGGATATGTTTTTCACTGCCTTTGAAACAGTCTTTTCTTCCCGTAGATAAAGTAATCAGGAGAATTCTGTTTCTCTACATAACTTAAAGCATCTGGCAATTATCACAATAAAATAAATGATTTTACTTTTAACAAGTAAGTTCAAGCCAATCCGATTATTTTCTGTATTTTAAAAGGATCACTCCAAAGATGGAAAGTATATTCACCAAAACATTGGCAAAAAGTGTCGGCCTCGAACCGATTGATTGTTACCAATTTCAAATAGCACCTAACAACTGACGGTGAAACTTTTTTACAAATAATGTCGATGGTTAATGAAAATTCTTTGAAACACGTCGAAAAATCGTCACACTTTTTCATTTAGTAGTTGGAAAAAAATGGAAGGGAGAGTTTTTACATCCTTTCCTTTTCAAATTATCATTTGAATGAAGAGAAATGAGCTTTTCATTAAAAATAAGAAATGGAAATTTGAATTGAAACGGAAAGTCTTGCAGCATTCCTTCCCAGGGAAATGAATTAGAAGAAATGCATTAAATTCTATTTTGTTCTATGTGGATGAAATTATTCGAATTTAGTAACAAAACTTTAATGGTATAATATTCAGATGCGAGTGATTAGATTTAATATCTTACAAATTTCTGTTTTTTTTGTTAGAATTCTTTTACGTTATTTAAGAATAATTTTGTCAAGATTCTCACTAAACCTTTGGTAGTTTGTCGTGGTCCAGTCCTAACTTGGACTGGGTTCACATTGCCCAACGCGCCTGGTGTGGAAGGAAACATATCACCAACGAAAGCCATAATTACAAATATTTATTAACAACACACAAATACAATTAACAAGTCACACTATAAGTAGAAACCCTGGAGTGATTATTCAATTCCCTAGATTAATCCTGATACACAACTCTAACATTCAATTCTAACCTTTAAATCTAATATTCCCTACTAAATAATCTCAGCTATCAGAATTGACAAAGGAGACGAACGTTTACTAACGTCAGGTTGGTACTAACTATAATCCCTTTGATTATTTCAATGATTAACAATATCAATTACTATCTAATACGTGCTAAGCTCGCTGGAGAGATCCGTAGATTATACTTACAACTAGTTTGGCAATTCCTTCTCCTACTGCTTTCTTACTAAATCTAGACTTTATATAGTCGAATTCATTAGCATATCACTATCTCGTGTTATTCCCAAGGAGGCTGTGAAATAGAATAATTGCTGGCCCCAAATTTACCCAAGAGGGTTAATGGAAGATTGACGCGGATAGACCCGTCACAGCCCCCCTCAAGAAAAAAAACGGGATTTATAAAAGGGTCTCAATGGCCCGATATAAATTACGTTGAAAATTTTAAGTCTTAACTTATCTAGACATGTTACATTTTAGTTTAGCAATAACTTCTATAGAACAATACGCTAAAGAAACACTAATAAACTACTAGCTCAAACTTTATAGTCACTCCCAGGTTTTTAACTTTTACATTCATTATATAAGGTGTACCCCATTTGGGCGAGGACCAAGGAAAAACCTCCCACTGGAGGGAAAAACCCGGCCGTACACAACCCGTAATCTTAAATATTTTAAATATATCTTGGGTTTTATATTTCTTTATCTTCAACACAAAATCTTCAAAACATCAGGGTCAGCCACCCTGAAATGAGAACTGGATCAGTGGACGTACAAAAAAATTTTTGAACACTTTATACACACAACATTGAATCCACACATATTTAAATTGTCAAATACTTTACAAATTTTATCTGGTTTCTAAAAATAAAACTCCCATTCCAATCGCGTAGCGCTGTTAGTGTTATGGTTAAATTCCTTTCTCTGCGCCGCGAATCCCAAAAACCAGATATATACTAATATACATTCAACATGTTTATATATACACAATTATATACAATTTTCAAAATACTCAATACAAACAAACAATGCAATGAATTCTCGCACATTTAGCCAAGCCTTTACGGTAAACAAATGTAAACATAGATATGCTTTTCACAATTTAGAATATATTTAAATATACAAAAGGTCATTTCACTCAACGCAGTGAGACTTTTGCATTAGACAACATTATTAACAAAACGAGACTTGCTTCTTGCAAAAACTCAACTGACTGACTGTCAGTAAAAATATAAATGAAACAATACAACCTGGCTAATATTTTGCTCCTCTTCTTTCTTTGTCTCCTATCTGCACCTCGAATGACGTGGACCTTCTGCTGGGTTGATTCCCTCTTTGCTCCTGGCAGTCTGGTCTATAGTCTCGGCGACTCCTCAAGTTGTAGTTGTGACCTCGTCCTTCTTGATCTCTTCTAGATGGGGTGAATCTTTTATGGCCTGCCAATGATCCTATTGGTGATCTTGATCTGGCTTTCCCATAGCTTTCTCCGCCGTCTTCAGAACTCCTGAAGTTGGACCTTTTCTGTTGGCGATCCTTTTCTGGAACATGGCTAGTGCAGCGATCGTCGACTTTGTATCGCTTCTTTAATTGCACATTTGACGAGATGGAGGACGGGAGCCTTCGTTTGTAGACTTCTCTTTGGATATTTGCTCTTTTACTCCTCGGCACTTCTGTAGGGGATTCGGTTCTCCTCTTGCCTCTTCTGGAGTGCTGAGTTTTCACGAATTTTTTCTGGCTCGCCTGTGATATCGAGTCAGTTAGTCCTCTTGCACCGACCCTTAGTCAGCTCGTGTCCGCTCCTTTTTGTCTCTCTAAGATTATTTTTATTTTCTACTCTACCATTTTCTTTTCCCTCCTGTCTTCTACCAGACCCATTACTCTTAGAACCTTGTGACCTATCTAACCCATATCTACCATCCTCAAAACTACTCGACTGATACTCGGATCCACCACTAATTGAACAATCTACTTCCACTAAACTTTCATCGCTTTTTCTCTGATGATAAATTCGTACCTGATCCTATATTGACCGTAGTTTTTCTACCTGCCTTCCAAATTACAACATTATTGTTTTTAACACTCACAACTCTAAAAGGACACTCAAACTTAGGCCAGAACTTAGCAACCATCTTTTTACTGGCTGAACTAATATGGTGAGTTTCGACCAACACTAAATCATCCACCTTAATGTTAATTTCGCGTCTCCTTTTATTGTAATATTTCGCCCACTTTTCTTGCTTTTTCATTGTATTCTGCCTAGCTTCCTCAAACTCCTTTTCCATATTCCTAACCACAAATTCTGTACCATCTGTGACCATCACAAGTTTTTGAAATGGGGTAATAATTTTTCTGCCCAAAAATAATTCTGCTGGGGTCTTTCCCGTCGTTTCATGGACTGCCGTTCTTAGTGCGTATGCGAATTCATTTAAAAACCTATCCCCGGATTCATGATTATAATTTACAAAAGAAGCAATCATTTGTAGTAAATCGCGATTAACACGTTCCGTTCGATTTGATTGAGGTCGATACACTACTGTTTTGACATGTTTTATATCTAATCTCTCACTTAAATGTTCAAAAACTTCGGATACAAATTGGGGACCATTGTCGCTAATCAATTTAACTGGAGCTCCATATCGCGAAATATAATTTCCGAACAGGACATTGGCGATTATTTTTGCGGACGCCTTTCTGAGGGGTATTATTTCCAACCACTTCGTGAAATGATCCGTTATTACACAAATATATCGATATCTTTGGGGTTTCGATGCTGGGTAATAAATCTAATGAAACTATATCGTTCGGATAACTAGTTACAATCGGTATTAAATGACCGGCCGGTAACGCGTTCATATAGTTAAATTTTTGGTACGTCTTGCATGTCAAAACATAATCGTGTATGACCTTACGCATGTATGGAAAATAACATGCATCCTTTACGCGTAAATAAGTTTTCCGTATTCCAAGATGTCCAGCCATAGGCTTATCATGAAATTCGTGCATTATCGCACCTCGCATCGATTTTGGAATTTATACTCTCATTTCTCCGAGAGAGGATGCGTATTTCGCATAAAATAACAATCCCTCCATAAGTTTAAAATCCTGGGACCGGTTCCCACAGACCCCCGCATTTACTGAACTGTCATCGGGGTTTTGTAAGTAGCGATATATATGACCGAGCTTGGGGTCTTGCTTTTGTTCAGCTATCAATTGCTCCCTTGACGAAAGTACCAAATCTCTAATTACTGCACAAGTTATATTGCTACCCTCAATTTTCCACAGGGTTCCGCGACAACACATCTCCCACAACATTTTGAATACCTGGTCTATGTTCCCCTTCAATATTAAATTCGGCTAGCTTGAGTGACCATCGTATCATACGACTTGATAAATTTTTACTACTAGTGAGTTTCGTTAATGCTGCATGGTCTGTAATTACTTTTATATTCAACAATCCAAAGTAGGTGCGAAACTTGTTTAAAGCCCAAATCACACACACCGCTAAACATTCGCGTTCGGTTACTGTGTAATTGCGCTTCGCCTTATTAAGTGTGCGGGATGCATATGCTATGAGTCTCTGACTTTGCGTAAGCACCGCTCCAATCCCAATAGAACTCGCATCTGTAAAAAGCTCAAATTGTACATTAAAATCCGGTAATTTTAGCACAGGTGCTTCCGTAATTGCACGTTTGATCGATTCAAAAGCAGCTTGCGCCTCTTCCGACCAATTAAATTTCCTACCCTTTTTTAAATCATACAGTGGCTCGCAGAGATCTGCATACCCCTGAACAAATTATTGATACCATTGGGCCATTCCGAGAAATTTTGATACTTCTTTCAAATTTTTTGGTGCTTTCATTTCGAGTATTGCCTTAAATTTAGATTCATCCGGGGCTATCCCATCCTTACTAATCACGAGGCCTAAGTATTTTAGTTTCTCACATCCAAACTTACACTTATCTTTGTTAAACGTCAACCCCGCTTCTTGTAATAACCTAAATACTTCCCTTAAATGTTCTATGCGATGTGTAAATGATGGAGACGCAATAATAATGTCGTCCATGTAGACTAAGACACACTTCCCTAACAGAGGTTTCAAAATAATATCAATAACCTTCTGAAAATTTGGCGATGCCCCCGATAGGCTGAATGGCATGCGCTTAAACGCATAAGTGCCGTTTTTCGTCAGAAAAGCCGTTTTGGCTACATCCCTAGGGTGTACTGCTAATTGAAAATAGCCAGAGCGCAGATCCAAGGTACTCATTATTTTCGTGTGAGGAATATTGGTAATTAAATCCTCTATGAGTGGCAAAGGATATCTCGGGTACTTAGTTACCGCATTAAGTTTGCTATAATCCACCGCAAATCTGTAAGCCTCGGGATTGACCTGGGGTAACCCGTTCTTTTTAGGACACAAAACTACAGGAGATGCGTACGCCGATTGAATTTCTACGATGGTGCCTTCTCGTAACATCTTATGTATATGATAGTCAATGATACCTTGTTTAACCCTGTCATATCTATATGGTCTTGAGACAACTGGAAGGCTCTCTCCCGTATCTATTTCATGATATAATACATGAGTAAGACCAGGGTTGTCAGAGAATAGACTTTTAAAAACTATTAAATAATGATTTAAATCCATTTGTTGACATTGACTTAGTTGTGAACTCGAAAGATCAATTTCTACATTTTCCTCAACAACTTTTAATTCTTCGATTTGCGAATCCGGAATCGCTAAAGACTTTTCCTCGAAATTCATAGTAATCTTCGCGTTTCTTATAAAATCGACGCCTAAAATGCATGGATATTCGAGATCTGCCAATATGTGAAAATCCCTTTTGTAAATTCTCTGATTCGAATTTCTAATTCAACTGTTTCTACATTGTTGCAACAGGCGCCCTGAGCCGTTATAACTTTTGCATTTGATTTTTTTATTGGCTTATAAGAAAAATATGCCCTATACGTTTCTTCAGAGATAAATGACTTCTCGGCTCCAGTATCCCATAATGCCTTAGTGAAGATGTCGTTCACTAAAATTGGCACATACGGGAGTTCTACAGGGAAACATCCTTAAAGCAGAAACCCTTATAGGAGGTTTCTCATCAACATGCGATCGATCTTGATTTCGAACGCTTAAAAAGTTTAAATTTTTATGACTACCCCTATTCCATCGATTATTTGACCCCGTTCAAAATTATCACTCGTGCCCCTATTTCTATATTGATCTCTTCTATCACGACTTTCGAATCCACGCTCATTCTTATCAATACGGTTCCTGTTCTCGAACCCTTGATTACCATAGTTCCCCTGAGGTTTCGTCCCATAGGAAGTTCTATAACCCTGCCTCCTATCATTTTGACGTTCGACTACCCCAGTATCTCTCCCAATTTCTATTAGTACGACCCTCGTTAGACCTCCTACTCACACCACAAGCTCGTCTTTCACTATTATTGCTCGAACCCGGATTGTCTCTCCTCAAATATCTGTCCTCATATACTTGGATATCAATCTGAAGCAACTGCAATTGAGTAGTTGGATTTCTAATCTCAATATATTCCATTAATTGTCCAAACGAGCAACAATATGCTCTATCAAACTCTCTTCCGACATATTTAATCCCAACTTTTTTATGTATTTTAAGAATCTCGTAAATAAAGTCTGACGGAGCCTGACCGTGACCCTGATACGACGAATAGAACTTGACTTGCAATTCTGTCTTATTCCTAACCGCTGGGAAATTTGCCGTCAAAGCTTCTTTCAATTGCACGAAATCGGTAGCAGTTCCTTTCACTATCGAAGATCCGAAAATGTCGTACCAGTCTAAGGTTCGACCTCGGAGACGCCCTTTAAGATAACATGCCAAATTATTAGGTATCTTGTAAAACTTAACATTACTGTCAATATATTCCAAAAATTCTTCGATATTTTTCACACCAGAAAAAAAAATATCATGCAAGAGCCTAAAATTGGATCCGACTCCCATCTCGGGGTTAAGGGAGAAATGTCCGGAGGACAAACTCGTTGGGTGCCATTGTCGTGGTCCAGTCCTATCTTGGACTGGGTTCACATTGCCCGACGCGCCTGGTGTAGAAGGAAACATATTATCACCAACGAAAGCCATAATTACAAATATTTATTAACAACATACAAATACAATTAAACAAGTCACACTATAAGTAGAAACCCTGGAGTGATTATTCAATTCCTAGATTAATCCTGATACACAACTCTAACATTCGAGATATTA
>BMAO01011062.1:0-122927 GCA_019973975.1 Trichonephila clavata | reverse complement strand
AAAAATGCAAAAAAATTATCAATAACGTCCCTTGAACCCCGCAACGCCACCTAGGGGTCGATTTTCACAAAACATATTTTGTAGTGTATTTCTATCCTATGAGAGGAATCTGCTTACCAAATTTCAAGACTGTGAATCTAATGGTTTAAAAATAGAAATAATTATTTATATCTGCCCTTAACCCCCTGCAACACCCCCTTGGGGGTCAATTTTCTCCAAACCCGTTTTGTAGCGGATATTTACTCCATGAAAGAAACATTTCTACCAATTTTCAAGCAGCTAGGTCAAGTACTTTAAAAACGAAAATATTTATCTATTACGCCCCTTATACCCCGCAACGCCACTTAGAAGTCTGTTTTCACAAAACCTTCTTATAGCTTACTCTATTAAATAAATCTATTTATCAAATATAAAGACTGTGCGTCTAATAGTTTAAAAATGGAATAATTATCTGTAACAGCCCTTAAGTCCCGCAACGCCACTTGGGGCCAATTTTCGCGAAACTCATTTTGTAGCGTATCTCTACCCTATGAGAGGAATCTGCTTACTAAGTTTCAAGACTGTACGTCTAATAACTTAAAAATCGGAATTTATAACGCCCCTTAAACCTCCACCCCGCAACACCCCTGGGGGTCAATTTCCCCCAAACCTGTTTTGTAGCGGATATTTACTCCATCAAAGAAACATTCCTACCAATTTTCAAGCAGGTAGGTCAAGTAGATTAAAAACGAAAATATTAATTTATTACGCCACTTATCCCCTGCAACGCCACATAGAGGACTGTTTTCATAAAACTTTCTTATAGCTGATCTCTACTCTATGAAAGAAATCTATTTATCAAATATAAAGACTGCGCCTAATAGTTTAAAAATGGAAATAATTATCTATAACGCCCCTTAAGTTCCGCAACGCCACTTGGGGGGCAATTTCCACGAAACCCATTTTGTATCGTATCTCTACCTATGAATAGGAATCTGCTTACTAAGTTTCAAGACTGTACGTCTAGTAACTTAAAAATCGGAATTTATAACGCCCCTTAAACCCCCCGCCCCGCAACACCCCTTGTGGGTCACTTTTCCCAAAACCCATTTTGTAGCGGATATTTACTCCAGGAAAGAAACTTACCTACCAATTTTCAAGCAGGTAGGTGAAGTAGTTTAAAAACGGATATATTTATCTATTACGCCCCTTAATCCCCCACAACGCCACTTAGAAGTCTGTTTTCCCAAAACCTGTTTTGTAATTGATCCTTATTCTACGAAAGGAATCTATTTAACAAATTTAAAGACAGTGCGTCAAATAGTTTAAAAATGGAAATAATTATCTATAACGCCCCCTAAGCCCCTACAATGCCCCTTGGGGGTTGATTTTCACAAAACTCATTTGTAACGGATCTCTACTCTCTGAAAGGAATCTGCTTACCCAATTTCAAGATTGTACATCAAGTAGTTTAAACATGGAAGCAATTATTTATAACGCCCTTAACCCCTTAACGCCCTTGCGTTTTGAATTTCGAAAAATCCGTTCTTAGCTGACGTCTACTCTATGAAAGGAACATGTCTACCAAATTTCAAGTCTGTAGGTTGAATAGTTCCGGAGATATCGTGATTAGTCAGTCAGTCAGTCAGTCAGTGAGTCGCTTTTCTCCTTTATATATATAGATATATATAAAGGAGAAAAGCGACTCACTGACTGACTGACTGACTGACTGACTGACTGACTGACTGACTGACTGACTAATCACGAAATCTCTGGAACTATTCAACGTACAGACTTGAAATTTGGTTGACATGTTCCTTTGATAGAGTAGACATCAGCTAAGAAAGGATTTTCCGAAATTCGAAACGCAAGGGGCGTTACGGGGGGTTAAGGCTTTAATAATAATTGTTTCCATGTTTAAACTACTTGATGTACAATCCTGAAATTGAGTAAGCGGATTCCTTTCAGAGAGTAGAGATCCGCTACAAAATGAGTTTGCTGAAAATCGACCCCCAAGTGGCGTTGCACGGGCTTAGGGGCGTTATAGATAATTATTTCCATTTTTAAACTATTTGACGCACTGTCTTTAAATTTGATATATAGATTCCTTTCGTAGAATAGTGATCAGTTACAAAACGGGTTTTGTGAAAACAGACTTCTAAGTGGCGTTGCGGGGGATTAAGGGGCGTAATAGATAAATATATCCGTTTTTAAACTACTTCACCTACCTGCTTGAAAATTGGTAGGTAAGTTTCTTTCCTGGAGTAAATATCCGCTACAAAATGGGTTTTGGGAAAATTGACCCCCAAGGGGTGTTGCGGGGGCGGGGGGTTTAAGGGGTGTTATAAATTCCTATTTTTAAGTTATTAGACGTACAGTCTTGAAACTTAGTAAGCAGATTCCTCTCATAGGGTAGAGATACGCTAAAAATGGGTTTCGTGAAAATTGCCCCCAAGTGGCGTTGAGGGGAGTTAAGGGGCGTTATAGATAATTATTTCCATTTTTAAACTATTAGACGCACAGTCTTTATATTTGATAAAGAGATTTCCTTCATAGAGTAGAGATCAGCTATAAGAAGGTTTTGTGAAAACAGGCCTCTAAGTGGCGTTGCAGGGGAATAAGTGGCGTAAGAGATAAATATTTTCGTTTTTAAACTATTTGACCTACCTGCTTGAAAATTGGTAGGAATGTTTCTTTCATGGAGTAAATATCCACTACAAAACGGGTTTGGAGAAAATTGACCCCCAAGGGGTGTTGCGGGAAGATATAAATAATTATTTCTTTTTTTAAACTATTAGACTCACAGTCTTGAAATTTGGTTAGCAGATCCCTCTCATAGGATAGAAATACACTGCAAAATGTGTTTTGTGAAAATCGACCCCTAGGTGGTGTTGCGGGGGTTCAAGGGGCGTTATTGATAATTTTTTTGCATTTTTAATTAATTGGACGCACAGTCTTCAAATTTTGCTAAGCAGATTCCTTTCATAGAGTGCAATTTCCCTACAAAATGGGTTTTGTGAAAACAGACCCAGAAGTGGCGTTGCGGGGGCTCAAGTGGCGTTATAGACAATTATCCCCATTTTTAAACTGTTAGACGTACAGTGTTGAAATTTGATGAGCAGATTCCTTTCGTAAAGTAGAGAACCGCTACAAAATGGGTTTCGCGAATATCAACTACCAAGTTTAATTTCGGGAGATTAAGAGGCGTAATCGATAAATATTTCCATTTTTAAACTACTTGATCATCCTGCTTGAAAATTGGTAGGCATGTTCCTTTCATGAAATAGAGTTCCTCTAACAAAGAGTAAAATGAAAATTGACCCCCAAAGATGTTTTCGAGGGGTCAAGAGGAGTTACAGAAAAAAATTCCTGTTTTTAATTGTTAGACCCATATACTTGAAATTTGTTAAGCATGTTTCTTTTGTTGAATAGGGATCCACTAAGAATAAATTTTAAGCAAATCAAGTTCTGGGGGGTTCCAGGGGGTTACTGGGACATATTGACAAAAAAAATTACTTTTTTCGAGCTACAAGGACTATAATAATGAAATTTGGTTTGCATTTTTCTTTTGTTGAATTGAAATCCGCTTAGAGCGGTAATTTTGGAAAACGGCTCTCAACGGGATTACGGGGATATTGATAGTAAAACTTTTGCTTTTTTCTGTTAGATTTAGACTTGAAATTTGGCTTGCATGTTCAATTTACGGCGTAGAGATCCACCGAAAATTAGTTTTGCGGGAATCCACTTGGTTTTTGAGTTACGAAAGAGCAAACATCATTCTATGCTTCAATTTTAGAGATTTTTAGAAAATACAAATTAGATGGGTTCTGCCCTTTTTTTGTATCAACAGGTGACAGTTACAGGTATAAGTATATTTTTCAATTCAATCGAATTCTTAATGCTAGGACTTAGATATCAATAATTTATACATATATATAAGCAGTAAAAATTTATAAAACATCATGAAATACCCAGCGAAGCGGGCGGGTAACAGCTAGTATTTATATATATATGTGTGTGTGCTATAATCTACTTGCATTTTATTATTTTTAAATCTTCTATAAACAATAAAAAATATCGATAAATATTTGTACATGATAATCGATATTTCCTGTTTTGACTGATCAATCCGATGAACAATACAAATATCGAGAAAATGTTTATTGATGCCTCACTGTAAAGCAATACAAGGGCTCGTAATTCGAAATATAGCACTAATGATCGTCCCCAGAAATAGTATCTTAATGTGTATAGAAAAAAAAAATGTTAAGTTACTTAAAAAGAAAGTTTCTTCAAAACAACGCAAAAAACTTTTAGGAAAAATTTAAAAAAAGAAAGAAAAAGAAACGTTTGCGTTTTCGAAATTTTTTATGACGTCACACTTATTTCTCTTGCATATCCGTTGTGAAAGGACAGCCATCGCGTAGTTTCAAAGAGTGTCGTTAATAAACCATCAATCAATCCTTGTTGTGAAGGGTGAAATAAACTTTGCTATCAATAGATGTAGATAAATAATACACACGTTTCATTGGCCCTGACTAAAATTCTTCTAAAAAATTAATACACAGAAATGTGAGAAACCCGATTAAACAACAGGTAAAAAAAGAGGATTCAGATAGTATCAAATATTTCCATCTGTGTACACAAATCTGTTTCGCGAATCCGGTAAGTAATTTATCCACCTGCTATTGCAGTATCGTATTAAGACGCGTTCTTGATTAATCATCACCATCTCGGGTTGACGACCGATTATTTCATAATTCAATCATCGCACAGGCTCTTTTATTTGCATACTTATTACGTGATTGAGGTGTTTTCGTCGTTCTGTACTTCTAAGGATCTAATTAGAGAGTTATTTCAGTAATGTGATGTATGTTGAAAAAATTAGCTGAGAAAATACTCGTTGCGTGGCGGTTGAAGGCCTTTTAGTAAAACTTCGTTCAAGATTAAAATGTAAACAATTTCCTGAAGTTAAAGTTCGTATCAAAAATTTACCCATTCATTTTTCGGTACAAAAAGAATGCAAATAAAATATGAATAAAGAATAAATTTGAAGTAATACAAAAGAATAAAAGTAAAGCGAACATGCAAAGTTGATTTTTGTTTCATATTTATTTATTTTTAAGAACATAATCTGTTTCCTTAAGATCAGTGATCTTCAAACATTTTCAACTCCTGGAACCCCAAAAACTAGAAGGTGTTTTTGTGAAACCCCTTAGAATTAGGAAGTATTTTCGTGGAATCCTATTCCACACAACACTTGGAAGAATACGGTTACATTGGGCCGTTCACTCATGTAACGGCCTGTTTTTCGAGCATTTTTAGGGAATTTTTTTGACGACCAGGAAAAGATAGAACTTTAAGTTTTTTTTATCATTTACTTAAATGTATTTTAAGAGTATGTATGTAAATGTTTAGCCAAAAATATCCAATAGAACGTGAGTTATAGCGCTCTGAACACACCTGCCTCGACAAAATAGACGCTCACTTCCTCCACGATTCCGGCTGATTGGCTTATCTGCAATAAAAATATTAGCAGCGTTTTAATCTATAAGCTTAAATGCACAGAGTGGACTATACTCAATTGAAAATATAAAAAATTGGATTGTTGGTTGAAATTTGAAAAAAAAGTTTCGAAATTCATGGGGGATTTGTTATGTTCTTGTTTTAAAAAAATAGAAATATTTTTTTTGAATTTTGGAATGATCGTAGTCCATTTGATGCGTATATATATGAAAGTTTTAAAACATTCGGTCAAACCGTTCTTGAGATATGATGGATGAAAGTTGGAAAAACACAGTTTTGAGAAAAACGCGTTTAAAAAGTCCGATTAAAACAATGAAAATCTTAACTTACCTTCAATCAGCGATGCCTGGTGGCGAAGACTTAAACAAGTTCGACGAAATATTCAATAACTATAGATATTTCCTTTTAAACCTCTATAAACTTGTATGAATGTATATTTTTTCATAGAAGGGTCAATGGTATCAAGCCGACTGTACGCAATAGGCGCAGCCTTCGATTGCCAATTCAGCGCTCCGAGCAGCTGCTCTTCTAACTTTGCTTCTTTATAAGGACTTCGAATTTTAAAAAAGTACTTTACCACGGCATTCTATACACGTTAAAAAGGCAATTTATGAAGAAATTTTTTTTTTCCTGATTTTTTGAACCCATCACATGGGTGAACCCCCTTAAAGTAGATCAACAAAGTAGATCAATATAATTTACTCATTAATAATATTAATATAGGATCCACAAGTGTCACCTACCCTTGCATTGTGTTTAGTAGCCGGGATATATACTTGCATTTTTTTTACACAAACTGTTGAAGTCTAGGTCTATTGAGAATAACTGAAATCGCATTACGTATTCCGAGTTTCATTTGCTTCTATATTTTATTTTTGTAGCCACTGGTTGGGAAATACTTTTCACTTATACGCATTGTTCTGGATGGCATGAAAATATTTACAGCTGTGTGAGAAATACTGTGTAATATACAGGGGAGATGAGAGAAATAATTTGTGTGTGCAACATAAAATTTAGGATCTATTCTTGCTTAAATTTAGATTTTCAACATTCAATCCGCGTTGATATATTGTAAGTATTTTTTCCACAAATATAAAAAGGTGCATTTTCCATTAGAAAACCATTTAGTTTTGCAAAAAATTATCTCGTGGAACTCAGGATAGGAAACAATAAAATATTCACCGCCTAGTAAGTAATCTATATATATAAAGGAGAAAAGCGACTCACTGACTGACTGATTGACTAATCACGATATCTCCGGAACTTTTCAACCTACAGGCTTGAAATTTGGTAGGGATGTTCCTTTCACAGAGTAGAGATCAGCTAAGAACGGATTTTGTACGAAGTTCGAACTGCAAGGGGCGTTACGGGGGTTAAGGGGCGTTATAAATAAATGTTTCAATTTTTAAACTACTCGACGTACAATCTTGAAAATGGGTAAGCAGATTCCTTTCATAGAGTAGAGATCCGCTACAAAATGAGTTTGGTGAAAATCGAGCCCCAAGTGGCATTGGGGGGGTTAAGGGGCGTAATAGATAAATATTTTCGTTTTGAAACTATTTGACCTACCTGCTTGAAAATTAACAGGCATGTTTCTTTCATGAAGTAAATATCCACTACAAAATTTTGTGGGGGAAATTGACCCCAAATGGCGTTGCGGGGATTAAGGGGGACCGCGGTAGCCAAGTGGTCTAGGCATCGGATCGTGGCTAGCATGTCTTGAGTTCGATCCCAGTACCTCTGAAGACCCGCCGTGTAGGGGAGCGATGCACGTCAAATCTGTCGAGAGCTCAAACGTCCTCCCGTTGGTGTGGTGTGGTAGTTAGGAGAGGGGGTGCCAGCTCAGGTGTCGTCCGCGTCACTTGACCATGGTTCAAAATTACGTGGACCGTCCCCAAAAGTCCTCGTGTTGCTGAACAGTGAGACGTTAATATTCACTCACTCACTCATTACCGGTTCTGTTCCGAATATTGCTATCACAAGTGAAGAATAAAGTGTAGACATTAATGGACTGTGCACAAACATTTTAATTTTCTTAAGCAATGCTATGCTGTCAGGAAATCGGGACTTATTTGGATTTTTCAATAACTATTTAAAATTAAATATATTTATTCGACTTATTATAAGTTTTATTTTGAGAAATTCGTGAAAAATTTTGCTTGATTGATATAATTAAATGCGACCAGCGGCCGCCCCTTGCCTTGACCGCCCGTGTGCAAGGATTGTCACTGTCTATAGACTTGTTATTTTGAAAGCATGGTTCTTTTGTTGAATAGAGATATGCTAAGAATGAGTGTTACGGAAATCGACTCCTAGAGAGGAGTTGGGGGGGGGGTAAAGTTTTCGCGTTGGTATGGTGGGGAAATCAGGATATTTGGGTGCCAACTCAGGTGTCTTTTTCGTCATTTGACCGAGATTCAAAATTACGAGGTCCGTCGTCGAAAACTCTCATTTAATTTTCTCGTGATTTTATTGCACTATGAATCAATAATTCGATATATATTAAAAATATATATTATTTAAATTTCATGTACGATTGTTTTTATGAAAAAAATAGTTTTTTCAATACAATATAATAAAAATAACATATAATACATTTTTTGATTAATTAAAAAATTGTCAAAAAAGAAAATGTATTATATAATAATATTGCACGCTAAACATAATATCTCAAAAAGTTCTTGAGATAATTAGCTAAAATTTTAATGCATTGTTTATTATTATAGCATGCATGTTGTGAACTGCAGATTAAGACACAGTACATTTACCTTTTTATGAATGTTTTTCTTTGTGATAAATGCATAGTTTTTGAAAAATTTGTATTTTGTGCCCTGTTTGACCCCTAATTTTTTGATAAATTGAAATTATTCTAAGATTATAGTTCATTGCATATATAACTGCTTTCTAAATGAAATTCTACGAAATTTTTTTCATTTCATGCTTGAGAATTTATTTTACAGTGTTTGCCATGATGTGCAAAAACTGCCTGATTGTAACCTAAAATTGCCCACTTTCTATAAACAAAACTATTGCCAATTTTTTTCTTTTATATTTTTATAAGTTTTCAGTAATATTTGAACACAAAAATGAGTTTAAAAATTTCAGCAATATTTTAAAAAAATATTCCCGCAACTAGTCAGGCACCGCAATCTTTGATATTACGACACACAGTTAAGAAACACGCTAGTTATTACCAAGAACGAACGCCATTTTAATTGTACCGTATTATTATAATTACTATTTACACTTATCCCACATCACCTAACCTAAGGGTGTAATATAGCTTGAACTTGAACACCTCCCAAATAATTTTCTAGCGATTCCCATCCATGTATCCAACCTTCTGAAATGTATTACCTTTACATGTTTTGCAATATTTTATTTACTTATTTGTGGTTTTCCTGTTGTGTAAGATGTGCTGCAATAACGATTATCAACATCTTTGGCACCTCAAGACAGGAAAAGGTGTGAAAAAATGCCTGATTCATATACTTATTATTCATTTCTATTACATTTTCTAGTGCATAAATTACAAAGATTAGCCACATCTAATTGTTATCAAGGATGAACGTAACGTAATTGTTTTTAATACGAGATTTACTTTGAGGCACTCCTTAAAAATGCTGGATTATTAGAACAGTTACATTGTGTTTCTATATTAATAATTGCATGGAGTATGAATTATCATTAATACCCAGTGTAAATTATACCGATTCAGGGTCAATTTTCGTTTTAAGTAATCGTCTTTAGGCTATGTTTGAGGCTTGAAAAGTTCATTTCGACTGTTTTTATTTACGGTGATGTTGTATATCCGGTATTATATATGTGCAGTAAATTATATTTCAGATCTCAGAATGCTGGCAAGGAAAATACGCGGAAAACAAATTCTGAAACTATGCGTAAAGAAGTAATGAATTATTATTCGGGTACTACTTTTAAGGCTCCTGTTTACCGTTTATTTTAGAATTCGTGAACGTAATGTTAGTCTTCCGGGAAATTTTATTTTAAATTCGTTCACATCAATTTGAATGCAATAAAAGGAATTCGAAAAGACAAGAAATAATGAAGGTTACTCGAAGTTATATTTGTATAATTTCGGAGCTTTGAAAAAATATTTCTATGCCTCTTTTTTATGATAATTCATTTCTAGGTTTTAGAGTTTTTGTAAAAAATACAGTCGGACCCCCCGATTTAACGAATTCATCGGAACTGAACATTTTATTCGTTAAATGGGGGTTATTCGCAGGGGTGTAGCGACCATCGTATCAATGATACGGGGCCCCACACTACAGGGCCCTAACATGTGTAACTACACAGTACCACTAACAAGCCTTTCATTTCTAAAAAATGGCTCCGAAGAAGTTTTGATACGGGGCCCACTCAGAACTAGCTTCGCCAGTGGTAGGAACAGGGGCGTACTACCACCGTATCAGCCATATCAATTATACGGGCCCCAAGCTGCAGGGGCCCCAACATGTGTAACTACAGTCCCACTAACAGGGATACCATATCTTAAAAAGGGCCCCGAAGGAATTTTGATGCGGGACCCACTCAGAACTAGCTAGTCAGTGCTAGGAACAGGGGCGAACAACCACCGTATCAGCTGTATCAATGATACGGGGCCCCCAAGCTGCAGGGGCCCCAACATGTGTAACTACAGTCCCACTAACAGGGATACCATATCTTAAAAAGGGCCCCGAAGGAATTTTGATACGGGGCCCACTCAGAACTAGCTACGCCAGTGGTTCTTCGTTATATCGGGGTCCAAACAAACTACAAATTTTTTGCACTTACCTTTTGGAAGTTCTAGAATAAGCAACTACACAAAAATATCCGTACAGTAGAACGTCGTTTATCCGAATGAATTCGGACCGGACACCTTTCGGATACGCGATTGTTCGGATAACCGAAAGCCGAAGGTGATTCATGCAGTATATGAAACCGGACACTATATGAATATTGAAAAATCCTCACCTGCGGGAAACGTGCTTGAAGAAAAAGCAAAGTAGGTGCAAAGTGTCGCAATTTTACCTTTATTGTGGAAAATAATCACTTATATTTCGCTGTACCACTGTACACCTTCGTTTTTACGCTACAAGGTCTGATTCTCTTGAGCAGCAGTAGGTGAGTAGGACAGCACTCTGATGTTCGTACCACTCCATAGCTACCTCAAACGCAGAAAACAAGACAGCATTTGATGGACCCTTGTTACTTTCGTTGTTGTTGTCCTCGTCCTCATCCGTTTCATCGTCGACAGGGTCGGATTCTTCTTGCATGGAAGTCACAATCTCGTCATCATTTAGCATTTGAAATCCACAATCTTCAGCATCGCATGCCATCCAGGTTTCTACATCAACACAACTCAACAAAAGAGCACGTATACACCCCCTTACTTGGAAACAAACTGACCTAATATTTTTCCCGCGAAGATGTTTACCAAATCACAAAACTGAAATTCCCCAAATATGGTTGACGAAAAAACCCCATCTTGGGTTTTTTTCCATCACTTTTTGGCCTCACCGGAAGCACCTTTTGAGCATTGCACTGTTCAACAGTTCAAATTTCGGATATTTGACACTCCAGATAATAAACTTCGGATAAACGACGCTCTACTGTATTTAGAAATCACACGCTTTTTATTCAAGGGCTAAAAATACTTTTATTAGTGACTTAATACGCATTAGTTAATTGGAAATTTTAAGATAATGACTAATGTATGTTTGAAAATCTTTTTGATTCACATGACTCGAAAGAATTCTTTTTCAACTTTATGCAGAGAAAAAAAAAAATGCCGCGTCATTTACATCCTGCTGCACGAGGTATTTTTTCACAGTTTCCACAAACAATGTAAAGCACTAGAAAATGTAAAAGTTCTGAGAAAAGTTTCACTATCGATTTCTGCATCAAAATTGTTATTCATTATCTCTGACGAATCAACAGTTTCCTGAACTTCAGTTGCATCGATAGGCAGTCCGTCATCAAATGAAACAGAATCGCTGAAATCTGAAAATATCCCTTGCGTTGTGGAGTGGGATGAAATAAGAAAATAGTCTCCTGTCCTATTTAAAATTCACGCGATAGGTTGCTCTCAAAACTCATCTGCACCTGTAAAATATAATAATAGTCTACTCCCTTTCCCGTCGAAATTTGTTAGTTACTAGAAGAATCCTTTTTCTATAAAAGGATATTATTTGGGGGGGGGGGGCCAATTTTTTCTAATACAAGTTGTAACGAGTCTATCCGTGAACCTTTAACTAATCCTCTTGGTGTAAATTTTTAACTATATGTTCTATTGAAAACTTTCTCCCGAAGAAGACTTGATTTATGCAAATGAGTTGTTATATTTAAGCGTGGACATTTAGGTACGCGAAGAGAGTCGAAAGCTAGTTGACGGATAGTCGCTGGATGTTCAATTATTGATAATTGGAGAATAAGTTATAAGAGATTGAGCTTAGTAATTACGACCTTAAGTCGTACAAATATGAGATTTACTGTGAAGTCTAGCGTAGAAGGCCAGAGTGCTCCAAGAGTAAGTGTGAAGTAGATTATACTCATATGTTAAGTGTCCTTAAGCCGTGTGATTTCTCTTCTAATCAGTTGCGAAGTGCCTTTCCTACCTTTAGTTGTTTTAGTTTAAGCAAATGTGATTATAAATCTGAATTTGAAACTGGTTATGGGTGATCTTTACTCGAGCTCCAAAACACCAACAACCTCGTCAAGGTTGTTATAGAGCTAATAATTTTTTTAAACTGTTGAGATAATACGTTAAATTAGGATTTATTATTCATTAAACAGGGGTTTTGCCTTCATTTTAATCTGGGGAAGAGAAAAATTCATTAAATCGCGAAATTCGTTAAATCGGAGTCCAATTGTAATTTCATGTATGGTACTGAAATTGTGTAGTTAAAAAGAAAACCTTCATCATCTTTACTCTTTTCCTCTAATCATTGTATGAAAATTTATATAATACTGACTTTGAAAAAGAAAGTAGAAATTCCACAAAACAACTGTTACGTTCATAAATTCATCATGCCGGTTGATAAGAACCCGAAATATATAATTATTACTTTCGTTTTATTTTCTTCTATGTAATTTTCTGAATTCAAATCGTTGCACTAGTACAGTTTCGAAAAAGAAAATTGAATTTTAATAGGCTTCACACACGCCCAGGAATACAAAATGATTAACTAAATTTAATTAACTAATTTATCAATTAAATTTAATGAACAAAAATAAAAATTTTCTTTGTTGACTTAAGTAGGATTTGATTTAATTTTTTTAAAAAAAATTACTTGCGTGTTTGTGGACACATGAGTCATAATTCTACGTAAGTGAACTTTATTATATACATTTATAATACTCCTAAAGAGAGAAAAAAAATATGTTTATTTGTAGGATTCTAAAAAAAAAAAATTAAAAATGGATTGATATTAAACATTCAAAAAAATATATTTTACAGAAAGTATTTAACTGTATCTCACCGCACTCACCTCCATTACTTGTAAGCATGTACGGACACACTGTTCCCTAGAATAATATAACACATTCAATAACATAAATAACACTTTTCTCCCAAATGATATTCCCTTCTCCCAATAGAAGGAAATGAAGGCATTTACTTACTTTTTTTAATATTAAATAATAATTTCTTCTTATGGACATAAATGTTTCCCCCATAACTAAAGCAAGAGATATAAAAAAACATCATAAATTAATTTCTTAATAATATTTTATCCAGAGCCCCTAAGTTCACACTATGATTACCTAAATATTTTTACAATTTTCTGGATCCTCTTGAAGCTTTTGTGGACCCGGTTGGGAAATACACCTTCGGAATATTTTTAAATTCTCTTTCTTTTGTTATGTGCTGAAAGCTCTTACAATTGTGATTATATATAACAGTTTGAATACCGAAGATCCATTTCTAAATGTCGTTATAGATTGAAATACTTTTCATAATTTTATTTTCAAAGTCCGAAACTAGTTCTTATGCATAAGCTTTTCTCAGATTTTTTTTTTCTTCTGATTTTTCTGTTATTTATTTTTCAGTTTCTACTTTAGTTTTTAAGGTTCACACAAGGAAATGTTGTGTATCACTCCCAAATGGCTAGTAGTGCCATCTATCGAATTTTTGAGAAAATAATTTACATTTTAAAATTAATAATTAGTTCTTTAAAAAGTAAATTTTGTGTAATCATCATTACAAAGACTAATTTTCAAAAAATTTCAAATTTATTTTTTAATTAAAAGTGAATTTTGTAGGAAGTCTATAAAAACTGAAAGCTAAAATATTTTGTAAAAACAAAATTATGTTCAGAATTTAAAAATTCGGTTTTTTATTAAAATAGTTCTTCGTAAACCTAAGAATTGTATGGGTATTTATAATAATATTCAAAATTAATGTTATACTTTTAGACACGCAGAAAAAATTATTGGCACTCATGAAAAAGGTATATTAAATTTATCACATTTGATCGGTTACAGTGGTGTAACGAAGAATATTAGGGTCCCCTGCAAAGTCAGGTTTCGGGCCGCAAGACCAAATACGTACTTGGCGTCAGCCTGGTTTTGGGCCCCTAGAGTTCCTGGGCGCCTCGCAATGTGGGGGTTGCGGGGGTGTATGTTATGCCCCTGATCGGCCATAATTTAGTATTATTCCTAAATTTGTGAATGTTTACTACCGTAACAAATAACACCCTACATCGAAATTTCAACGATCAAAACACAAAACTGCAATTCTTAAAATTACATTCATTAACTGGCCAAGAATTTATTTTTGTAAAATTATATAATAATGAGATTATCTTCACAAAATAACCAGTAAAACTTAAAAAATTTAATTTTTAAAAAGTTTTAGTTCAGTTTTTAAAATTACTTTCCGAAAGTATGTTTCTCCTCTTCTGCTTTCGTAATCCATGGAATGTTTAACAGCAATAAATGAAACAAAAAACTGTGTTTATACGTAAAAAAATATCTTCAACGAGCACATTTATGGGAGTGATTTACGGCTGGTCAGGATTTCACATCGCTGTCAGGGGGCTCGCATTCTTAACTGCAATGTCTCTAACAGTCTGGAAAAGCTCATAACATAAAGGTTTTACGGTGTAAAACATATTTAGATTCCATTAAGTGACATTTATGAGATGTCTTTTCCCGAGAAAAATTTTCGATTACCCAGCTCTGGTTCCACATACATGTTGTATTGTGCCATATTTTCTTTCATAAATTGAGCTCAAAGAAAGCAGGCGAGGAGTGGGGAATCACAAATTTGGATTAAACATACGATTTATTTATTTAATTTCTTCATCCTGTTCTGATATCATGGTTTTCAGTCATGTATCCCCGGTTTTTATTTACTGCAAATTGTAATTTTACGAATTATACGAAAAGTATTTAAAAATTAAATTCCAACGAATTGTTTCTACTTTTAAGGCTGTATTCGGGTAATGTTAAAGAATAGGACCCAAATTCGGAATATTTTTAAGGTATCCGACTACCCTAAAATTGCGAATTTTGCCAAAAATTAACAAATTTGTTATGGTTTTATTTTATAGGCCATCTTATTAGCTTTATAAAAATACCAAGTTTATTATTTTCCGTTTACTAGAACAAAGACTACAAGTGTTTTAGTAAAAGCAGATGCCATTACTTTAAGCAAGATGTCATACTTTAAAACTCGTTTTACTCGAAATGTGTGTGTGTTTTTTAAATACTCAAACGGGGCCAGCGATTGCTAAAAAAGTTTTGAAAATAATGAACTGAAATTTTTTGTGTATGTTTTGTATAATAGTAGAAGTGTTTTAACCTTTAGATTTATCAATCACTGTTTCATTATAAAACTTACAGCCCCTTATGTGAATATAATCACTGTTTTTTTAAGCAATTTTATATAATAACAAAGATAAAGTGCTCTAGCTTTTGTAAAAATTAAAATATCTGTTATCCTGAAGGTCATTAAAAAATGAACAACATAGCAACACATCAGAATTTAAAAATTGAAAATTTGCTCATAAACTTTTGGTACAGAATGGGCCTCGTTTATGTTATTTTTTGTAAATTTTTACCCATTTTTTCCTATTTTAATAATAATAAATTCTTTTTCTATTCTTAGTTTTAGCTTATTTTTCTTTAAATGTTCTGAACAAATCTAAAAATAACCAAAAAATTCCCATATCTCCATTTTTTTAAAATAAAGTTATCGCAAGTAGTCAGATACCTTAAGGCCGTGGTGGGCATTACGTCGATCGCGATCGACCGGTGGACCGCCAAGACATTTTGGGGTGACCGCCTAAAAATTTTACAAGTTAATAATTATATACGGAAAATTCAAGATTGGCTGACAGTACGCAGACTAAGCCTTCTATTGACTATAACTAGGAAAACTAACTTTAGATAAAAATATTTTATTTCTTTAATGTATTTTGAATTGTTTCATAATAAATGTATTGTTTGATAAAATTATATTTGGGGCTATTATTACCAAGTTTGTATCGCGATTTTCTTTAAACGCAGTTTTATAAGTTTTGTAGTTCTGTTGGTAAGTACATATTCCGTATTTATTATTAAGTTATAATAACAAACTCTTTTCCTTATCTCATCACACCTACGACATTGGGGAATTTTATACGACACAAGAATTTTTAAAGGGAAGGGTTGTCGAGAGTTGAAGGTTTACCATTATCGTATCATACCCCAACACGCAGCCAAACATATTTTTTTGATTTTTTGATTATCAGGAACAAAAAACAGCAAAAATAAATTACAGAATTAACAATTAACATTAATAAATAAAAATAATTACTAAAATCAAATATTTTATTACATTTTACAGACAAAGAAGATATCACTTATTGGCATGGCCAAGTAATTTTAGCGCGTTTTTCACATGTTGTATTTTACAATAATGCAACTAATGAACCTTTGTGCAAACAATAAATTTACTAGGTAAAATTTGAGAAGGAAAATTTGTAGGAAAATTCGGGAAAACTATGGGAAAATTTAAATATGATTCGTCTCATCTAGGGCACAAATGCGACCAAATGCCGAAAAACCCGAGGTCAATTGGTTGCTTATTGGCTGAGAAAAAGGTACGACAAAATATGGAACGAAGACGAAATTTGCGTCCTAATAGCGCTTTTGTTCCACTACGTGAAAAACGCGTTAAAAACATGGGACTATATATAATGAATCGGAAGAAAATGGTTATGAGAGGGAGGGTCCGGACACGTGGATCCCCCCCCCCGCCTTTGTATGCACCATTGACACTAGGTGGTCCGCAACTCTGAAAATATCAGAAGTAGCCCGCACTCTGGGAAAGTCTGCCCACACCTGCCTTAAGGTATAAAAGTATTCAAACATTAATATTATATTCTGGCTTCACACTATTCTTTAAGAAATCACTTATTTTATCATATTACTCATTTTTATTCGAGTTGACGCATTTTTTTTCTTTTGTAAAATGTGTTTTGCGATGTTTCTCCTATATCGTAATGCTAATTGAGCTATCCTTTTACATGTTAAAAGGAAAAAATTAATTATTTATGGAATATTTTGAAATTTTAAAAGCCCTCTAGAATAAACAAATGTATGAGTTGCAATGTTATAAATTTTCATGAAAACAGACATTTTTCTGTCCGAAAATGTGTTTTGCGTTTTGTTTAAACTCTCGTATATATGGCGAAAACAGCCTGAAGAGGGTATAGTAACTTGCGAATTTTTGAAATTAGATATTTTGACATACTTTTTCGATTCCTCATAAACTAGTAAATTTTGTTCAATTTAATATGATTTTTTTTTCAGTTTTTGTAGTAAAGTATAAAGTTTAAAGTATTAAAAAATTATTTTGCTATGAAATAATTGTAATTATTTAAGCAGCAAAAATTATCAACACAAAATAATAACTAATTAGCTTACTTTCTGTTTCCCACAAGATAACTTTCGAAGGACGTATTGTAGATCCTATATTATTTTATAAAACTGAAGCTAAAGATTATCTGTATACCTCAAATTTTAAATTTATCCTTTATTTAAGTAATTTTAAAATTAAACACATTTAAAACTTTAAAATAATTTATTTCCCATTCATGCTACAAAATATAAATTATTAATTCCATGCATATTATTGAGGTATTCAGAATATAGATCTAAAAGCACAATACACAAATAAAAGATCATAGCTCTGCAACCGAATTTTTTTAAAAATCTTGTGAGAAAGTGGGAAATTAGAAACTGAGAAAATCAAGTTTAAAGATTAACTCTTTTTGCACTTAAAATATACCTGTTTCCTAAGTTGGGGCTCCTCATAAAGCATTCATGAGTGACTTTTTTCTCATTCTCAGCGTCTTACAAGCTTCCTTTACGGAAGATTTTGACAATTTCTGATCCTTTTATATTTTCGCATTATCAGCATGAAAAGCATATATGACAGAAAAATATTTTATTTTAAAACCCAGACTTTTCTTAATATCTAAGCGACTAGCTATTTCATCCTTAACCAAAGATTAAGGGGAAGTGAAATAATTTGCATTGTGCAAAAATGCAAAATTGTAACTTATGTCATATGAATTTCAAATGCACATTTGTATTATTATGTACTAGAATGTTTTACTTATTTTAAGTTTAATGCTTCTCGAAGAGTATTTATTCTTGCCCTGAGAATGTGTTAATTTGGGTGGTAATAACTAATAGTAATAATCAATACATTTTAGTGTTTCTTAACTTATTTGTTCAATGTTAGCTATGTATGTGTTTATGGCAATGACCAATGGATTTTTTCGCTGCAATTATTATAAATATCTGAATATTCAAAAGTACTAAAATCACATTCAAAGATAATCTACTTAGGGCGTATTGTGAATATATATATATTTTTTTTTTACAAAAAAGATTTTTTTTTCTATTTTTAAAAAAAATCCCAACAATTTGGGTTTTTTGGATAGGTTTGTAAGCAGCACTGACTCAGGATCCCCATAATTTAAGGCCCTGTGTTTGAAAGGAACTCAAAACCCAAACTTTGATATAATAGGGAAGTTTGGAGAGAGAAGTTCTAAGAGCATTTGCAAATATATAAATACTTTTTTTCTTTCGTTTTTTTAAAAAAAGCATAATAATGTTTTCCTTTTTTGATACAGTAGTTTATGAGGACTTGCTTTAAAATATGCTTCTTTGAGAACGCGTATAAATGGATTGTGACGTCACTTGTATCAACTTGACGTCAGTTGTGACATCACCTGTTCCAATGAAAACTCTTAGCTAATTGCTCAGTCTTTTAACAAAGTTGATATATGGTCGTTTCAAATATCATATTGTGACCAAAATTTGTAATTGACATAAATACTAACATTATGTATACATTTCCTTTAAAAGCTTTACAGGAAGTTTTTTCCGAAGATCTCTTTTATTTTTAAATGAGCTGCGTTGTGCTTTTCATGCTATGAAGTGGCAGAGACTAAGACAGTTTCTTTCTTTATTCACAAGATGTTATATTGGGTAAAATCTTCAGAGTATTTTTTTTATAAATATTACCATTATGAATCAAATTTTAAAAAAATTACAGGTGACCAGAATATGTGCCCAACACTCAATTCTTTTTTCAAAGAGATGACAAATATTGTCTACCTAATTGCTTTATTAAATCAAATTTTTTTTTCAAAAACTTTATGACAGAAAAGTATTTTACAATTACAAATATGAGGCAATTCAGCAGTATTATGACAGCTAAAAATAAAAATAGAATAATAATTATGATAACCAATTACAATTAAAATGACTACAGAAAGAGTATGAACTTTTAAAGTGTGCATTTTGTTGGTTCTAATTATTGTTGATGAATAATTATCTAATAAATATCCTCTAAACTTACAGTGTTGAGGTTCCTCAGGAAGCTGCTCCATGGAAGATGAATGAGAATCAGTTGAACTTTCTGTAGTAATTTTTCCATTATTGCATGTAATGGATGTAATAAACCAGGTTTCAAATCTACAATTTGATTCGAGCATTGCCTGTAGCATTGGTAGTGACGTTGACTTCTGGATTACTGCAATCTAATTGCATTATGAAATGTGTCTTAGAATTCTGTAAAGCCAAAAGGTATGGGGTAATTATCAAATATAGGTTTGTATTTTATTTTCATGATGATAAATTTTTATTAAATATTTTTGAAATTGATAAATTAATATCATGAAGGGTTTGAGAATTCTACAATTATTCAGAATAACCAGTGACATAACAGAGAATGTAAGAATCCCCCTGAAAAGTCAGGTTTTGCCTTTTATCGGTTAAATACGTATTTGACGTCAGTCAGGTTTTGGCCCCTGGAGTACTGCCCCCCCCCCCCCCCGCAATGCTGGGATTAACGTTACGCCACTGATAATAGCTCACATATATCGGTAATGAAATATATCTATTCCGGAAATCTGTAAATGTTTAGTGCTCTTATTGTTTTCGAAAGAGGGTTATTAAGGATTTCTAAAAAAACTTTTATTTATATGGGGGAAAAAAACAAAACAACACTAAATTATAATTTCGAAGAATATATTTTTAAAATAATTTATTTAATTAAAGTGATTGAGTAATCTATTAATGTAAAAAAATGTAATGTATTAAATGAAAAAGTAATGCATTAAATAAATTTAGTTAGCTAATTTAAAATAATCATAAAAAATTTGTAGCATTTAACAAAAATTCAGCAATAGCCAATGATAAGTGAATTCCACATGGATAGAATTTGTTTTTAGTTCCACAAAATTATCATAGATGGAAGCACGAAAAATATTGATATATATCATTCTAGTGATGATTCTCATGCTGCCATCTATTGCACGAGTTCTAAACTGATATAAAAACATTTATTAATTATATATAAATTTTATTTGACAAAAATTCTTTTATTTTAGTCCAACATAATTTGATTTGTTGTAGAAACTGCAGTTTTATGCAAAATGTCTGAAATTTCCTGTAACTTAACTATTGATTATTTCACCTATTTAAAACTGTTGTCATCATTAATTAAATTCATGTCTATCTGAGTGAGAGAATATTAACGTCGCACTGATTAGCAACACGAGGGCTTTTGGCGACGGTCCGCGTAATTTTGAACCATGGTCAAGTGACGCGGACGACACCTGAGCTGGCATCCCCCTCTCCTAATTACCACACCACTCCAACGGGAGGACGTTTGAGCTCTCGACAGACTTAACGTGCATCTCTCCCCTACACGGCGGGTGTTTGGTGGTACTAGGATCGAACTCATGACATGCTAGCCATGATCCGATGCCTAGACCACTCGGCCACCGCGGCCGCTTAAATTCATGTCAAGAGAGAAGCAGGAAAAACGCGTCAAAGTCGTAATGTACATTTATTTTAGGTAAAAAATCTCCTTTGGACAATTTTGAATGACAAATTTTTAAAAATATAAATTTTTAATCTTTTTGGTATTTTTTAAAGAGCTCTCAACAATCAAAATAAAGAATTATCAAAATTATTAGCATTCTACATCATTCCACCGCCGGTCTTAATTTAAGTTGTATTTAAAACGAAAATACCACATGCTAAATGAAATAAAAAATCTGTGCTATAAATGCAGGGGAAAAAACCAGCTTTAAAGACATTCTAAATATTTACAGAAAATAAACAACGCGGTTAACAGTGGAGTAATAATTATATCTACTATAATAAAGCAATCGAAACTTTTTAAATCATATTTATCTCTAGGAATATTCCAAAATCCTGCACTTTTGCTTCGAAATATAATAAAATTTTATAAAAATTTAATTTTGTTTGATTTATTATTATAAGTACAATTTTTAAGGAAAAATAATTTAAATAAAAGGAAGGAAATATTCCATTTATGCAACAGAGATATTTCTTATATTATCAAGTGTGATCGCAGTCTTATGAATGTATGGATGATTTTGATATTCAGTGATTAAGAGTGTTAGTGTTCAGTGAAAAAGTAAGTTATCTGATTGCGTTGAAAGCTAAATTCTTGATTTCTAGAGATTTAAAAATGTCTCGATATTCTTCAGTAAAAATGAAGGACTACTTTTTTCCCATCAAAACTGATTTTATTTAGTTAAAGTTATATTAAAACTTTTTTTAACGACAGATATTGTCGCTAATCATTAGGTTAATATCAGTGGGATTTTAAGCATCAATATGTTTAAACGTGTAATCGTTCTAATAATTTTATATAGCAGTACTTAGAAGCCTTTTAACTAATCAATTTTGTCCCAAGTTAAAATGTTAAATTACGTAAAAAGAAATACTAAAAGGCGCAGAATTAAAAAAAAAATAATACTGGAGTCAATTACAGAGCATAAAATTTTAATAGAGGCACCCCTCCCTCTAAACATTTATATATTCATGTATAGGATGAAAACTGCAAATTGCTTTTACCTAATAAAATATTCATTTTTCGTTGTATTACAATGAAATGAAAAAAAAAAGATGGTTTTTCTCTCTTATATTGTATTTTGTTATTTAATCCGTATTACAAAAATCAAATATATTTTACCAAGAGAAGGCAAACGATACAAATATTAAAATCTGAACCTAAACTATCAGTCTGAATAAAATATGAATTTCTTTCTTTTCTTTTTTCAATTCCTGCAATTAGTTCGTACTCTCCCTATGTATTTATATATATATATCTTGTTCAACTTTTCAATCGTTAATAAAATACCTTTTATTCATCCACTGAAATTCAAATACATTTTGTAAAACTTGTATTGGATGACGCTTGGTGTTAATACTGTTTTTTCAAAATATCAATTCATTAATAAAATTTTATGTTTTAATTTTAAATTTATTCTGCAATATTTTTGACTAAATTATAACAAACTACGACAGATGGCGCCACTCTAGTTCAAATATAATTTTTTTCAAACTTGCCAGACACGATGTTAATACAGTTTTTTCAAATATTAATTCATTAATAAAATTTTTAACAAAAATAAAATTTTTCTTTGTTGACCAAAGTACGAACTGACTATAAAAATATTTTTTATATTACTTGTTTAAAAGTAAGTTTCTTACAATTTCAAAAAGTTAGATGAAAAGCTTTTGAAGCAAATTTATTTAACAGAAAGTAATGAAGTTATGATACTTTGGTTCTTTTTTTAAATGTTTCGTGATAATTGAGTAATAATCCATCTAATAATCTATCTAATAAGCTAATAATTCATAAATGTAGTGTTTTTTTCCCTTTTAAATAATAGATATTTTTTGTGTGCAAGGAAAAGTTTCGAAAAAATATTCTTTCGAGATACTGATAGTATCTGCTTTAAAGAATGCTCACATTAAAGAAAAATCTCCCACAAACAAAATCACAACTGGATAGATCAGGTTGTGACGTGTTCTATTCGCGTCCTTACGCTAATCCTCTGGGGGAAATACTTCTTTAACTGTTAGTTGTGTTTAAAACCACCTTCCGAAAGAGAACTTGATTGTATGCTAATTTGAGTGCTATTTAAACCCTGACAATGTGTGTGTTAGAGTTAGCTATTGCGCTATTATTAAAGTGAAATTAGTAAAAGCCTTTCGGAAACTTTGGTGTGAGAGCGAAGAAGTTTTAGATTGGAATATAGCCGACCAGGAGAGATCAGAGAAGTGCTCTTCTATAGGATCAAATTCAGATAAGTTATCCTAATTATTTATCTTAAGAGCTTAAGAATGTGATCTATATTAATCGTTCCCTCGGTTTATAATCCCTGATTGATCATAAATTTATTCAACTGAAATGAAAGAGAATATTTTTATAACCATGTCTGCTGTTTCGGTGTCTCAAACTACACCCGCAACCACCGGGTTGTGATAAGGTGACCGTGCAGGTCTTGTATTCTTCGAGACAATGCTGAAAAATATGAAAAAAAGTGCATCACTGCAAAGGAGGAACAGTGCCTTTTCTTCAACTTTTCATTTACAATTATAAATAGTATTTTTCTTCTGCAATTTCCACCTCTTTCTTTTCAATATCAATATACATCACTACTTGCCACGTGACTCGTTATTGCTTGTTGCTATGCTGAATTTAGTAATGATCATTTCCATTTATCCTCTTCTACGTTCATTTCAATTTTTTAGGACCATCCATGTATTAGATATATACGAACAGAGATCATTAACTCCTCGTACCTTTTAATTAGTTTCCTGCAAAAATTCTACGTCACAAGATTCCACGTAAGCAAATTTTAATATAATTAGGAAATAATAAAAACATATAATATGCGTTATTATATTATTAGGATGTTTTCGATGAATTTCTGAATTAACTTTGTTATGCGAAATAGTATACGTGTATCTGTTGACGCGTACAAAATTTAATAATCGTTTTGAAATTTCCTTATTTTAGTATACTGATATTTTGCATACCGGTCTTTATTTTTATTTTCTTAGAGTTAAAATTACTGCAACATAGTTTGTTGCATGGGTTATAATTTATTTGATCATGATGATGAATTTCTTTAAACTTAGATCTAAGTTCCTTTCGAGTAATTATTATTACGAAAATCATTAGTGAACTTTTTTTAAAAATAGAAAAAACACATTATCTACAGAATATTTTTTTTCCTTCTCTACGTTATTATTTTAAAAGTATATATTTCTAGTATAAGTAACTGACGTATAATTACCTTTCAATGTCGTCACAAACTTTCAACCCTTATACGTTTTATTTTTAACCATTCGTACATTTATATTATTTTAACAATATTATAAAAATTGATTTGAACAAACTGGAAGGGATTTTTTCATTTTCTGATTTAGCCTTTTGCACCTCCTCTGTGAGGGACATAGTTCCCTTCTGAGGGGACTTCAAAATGTATTAGGTGGCCGCGGTAGCCAAGTGGTCTAGGCATCAGATCGTGGCTAGAATGTCATGAGTTCGATCCCAGTACCACTGAAGACCCGCCGTGTAGGGGCACGATGCACGTAAAATCTGTCGAGAGCTCAAACGTCCTCCCGTTGATGTGGTGTGGTAATTAGGAGAGGGGGAGGGTGACAGCTCAGGTGTCATCCGCGTCACTTGACAATGGTTCAAAATTACGCGGACCGTCCCCAAAAGCCCTCGTGTAGCTGAACAGTGAGACGTTAATATTCACTCACTCACTCAAAATGTATTAGTGATTACGGGGAGTCAATTTATTGAAAAATACTTATTTATTTAATCGATTTTGCGGATTTTCTATTTGGAAGGTAAAATATAGGGTTATATATATAGGAAGAAATAAGTTTCTCTCTTCAGACGGCTCTAGAATGCCTTCTATTAGGTCAAATGAGATAAAATTTGTGTTGTAAATATGTTAATTCAAATGATATGCTTAACATTTACTAAAAATGGTACAAAGTTGTGAGAATAGGTAGCACTGTAATACAAATAGTATTCATTTGCATATATTGAAAATATGAAAGATCCTTTACGCTTCAGAGCCTGCCTATAAGCATCATTCCTTGGATAAAAAGATGACGGATTCTGAATGAACATCAGTTACTTCTCTGTACATCATACTTACGTTGCAAGAAAAACTGCTACAGGTAAGGCTGTTCTTCAAGAACCAGCAGAATTCCTTTGTAGCAGTAAAAGACTTCTGCCGTTTGAAGCAGATGCGAATAAATCCAGTGTCTCCATATGCTCTGCGCAAGTTGGTACAAGAATTTGAAAGAATTGGGCAATGTGTCATACTTCCAGATAGAGCAGTGCTTCTCAAAGTTTCAATATTCGCGACCCAATATTCAATTATAATTTTCATCACGCCCCCCTCATGCTGTAACAATGCATTGAATTCAATGATACTATATTTTGAAGCTAAAACCACGATACGACCGTAACCTCTTAAGTGGCACCGGTGTATATAAATGCCTCGTTCTGTCAAAGCGTTAATTTCTTCGGACGTATATATACGTCTTTCCTAAGTACGATCTTTTCTCTGCTCTGCTATCCATAAAATTATTCCGAAGGCTTTGGAATGCAATAAAAGGACCTTGACAATTTTTGCAAAAAAAGATTTACTTATTTCAGATTTTTTATTCCTTATCCCTGCCCCCTCCCAATGCATCACATATACGCGACTACGTGGAGAACGGTTGGCATCGGGAAGCAAATCGGGTAACTTTTAACCAGCAGTTTAATGGATTAATTATAAATCGTACAAATAAAAGATAAATATTTATTTTTGGATACATTTTTATGTATGGCACTCCCATGAGGTCACTGGTAATTATTAAACTTGTTCTCAACTTAATATTGTTAAATTAATTATAAAATATATTGTGTAGCACTGATACATTTATAAGAGTAATATATCAGTGTAAATGTGTATTTTATTCTTTTATTTTGTCAGAATGTATTTTGTTTGCTTACTTTCAGTAAATTAAAATTTTTTAAAATAATCTTTTGTTTTTGATTTTTAAATATGCTCGCACCCCCCAGTTTGCGAAACGCTGAGATAGAGAAAAAAAGAGAGCAAATCCAATTTTCTAGTAACGAAAGTGTAGCTACTACGGTTGCTGAAGCTAGTAATTAGTCGCCTAATAGTAAGGTGAGTGAGCCAGTTGTTTCCAGAGTATTGGTTATACCATTGTACGAAAGTTCTTACAAAGAATTTTGAGTCCCGTACAAAATCAAGCCTGTGCACAGTGGCGTAACGGAGACTATTAGGGCTCCCTTGTAAAGTCAGGTTCTGGGCCCAAAGCGGGATCTTACAAAGTGTAATTACTTGGTATCAGTCAGACTTCGAGCCCCCAACAATCCTGCCCCTCCTCGCAATGCTGGGGTTTTGGAGGTGTACGTTACACCACTGCCTGTGCACCTGTTGCACTCTGCGGTTCGTAAAACTTTTGTATTTCAGTTCTTGTTGGGGTGGTTGATGTCACTTGGCCACAAAACATTCTATGGATTGATGAAGCCAACTTTCGACTAAACGGGTAATTTAACATACACAGTTGTCTAACTTAGCTATCCAGGAATAACCCTTGCATCCTGAAAAAGTGTAACTTTTCGGCTATTTTGATGATTGAACAGTTCCCCCCCCCAAACAGGAACGTCTTAAGGCATGGGCCAACTGGGCCCGGGCCTAAGGCCTCGCCTTAGGGCAGGGGGCCTCGTTTTGTTCTCGACTCTGTCTTAATAAGATCATGATCAGGATAATTTTAATGGTCAAGTATTATTCCTGTACATATCCTCCGAAAAACAGGGAAATTCAAGCTGCATGCCTACAGGCGAAAGTGATCAGACTGTATTATCATGTGATGACTGTTGTCCATGTCTAGGCCTAAGCCTAATATCTTAAACAATGATTCAACTAACTCATTTAGTCGAAATGCTGCCATCGGTCGAACCGAGTCGCGCACATTTGTTTCATTTGACAATGTATGCTTTACACTGTGTACTTTTAAAGATCTCATGTAGGGCCTACTTTTGCATAAGGGCCCTGGGCCTCACAAAATATACTCTGGGCCCAGGGCCTCAAAGAGTCTTAAGACGTCCCTGCCCCCAAGAAATAATTGTACAGGGAATCAGAATCGGTTCCGTTATAGGACGATGGTACAAGATTTGCTGAGAGAATTTATAATCTCACAACTTCAACGACGTGGATTCTCTCAGGGTATTATTTTCATGCAGGATGGGGCACATTGATCGTCGTGCAAATCAATCAGTCGTCATTTCTTTACAGAATGGCATCCTCGTTTGCCGGATACCTCTTCCCCCCATTTGGTTTTAAATTGCCCCTAAGGAATTATATCCATCTTAATATGAGATCAGGTGGGCCATATGTGCTAAAGAACATCATTCGGTGCCATGTTCTTAATATTACAGCCGGCACTTCGGTCAGCTATGGAAAATATGGTTCTACAATTAGAGCACATTGTTGAAAATGAAGGGCAGTTAGCAGTTGTAATGCTAACTTTTTTATATATTATTTACCATTTATAAAATATATGTAATTTGTTATGTGCATTATAGTGCTTCTTTCACAGAATTTTAGACAATTTTTTTAAATATGCCAAGCCCATCATTTGAATTATCTGTGGGTCCAATTTTATCTCTAGAGAGCTCTAGAACACATTCAATTGAGATAAAATTGGACCCACAGATAATTCAAATGATGGGCTTGGTATATTTAAAAAAATTGATAAAGATAAAAGATTTATAAAAGATACTTATTTCTTGCTGACCTTTTGGTATCCAGATTTACCGTACACCAGTCCAGCTACATAATGAATTTTCAGTGGTACCAGGTCCGAACCCGTGACAGACTCAACAGAAACAACGTCAGTCACTCAGCTGCTACAGTCAATAAGTAATTTAAAAGGAAAAATTTAAGACGATCGTTAGAGCATTGATTGGCTAACGCAAAAGCCTTGATGACAGTAGCACACACAGGAATTTTTCAAGAGGTGGGGTCCAGGGTCGAAAGTCCATTATTCTCGTATCATGCTCTAATACGCCGCCCAACATATTCTTTTGATTTTGTCAATTTTCGGGAACAAAAAATAGTAAAAAATTAATATTAAATGAATAATTAGTCTTAATTAATAAAATTAGTTATTAACAACAAATACTTAATTAAATTTTACGTACTATATGCATAGGATTATAATTAATCAAGAAAAAAATCAAGGGCCTATGGGGAGGGTCCGGATCCGAGGATCCCCTTGTATGCACCACCGCTTGGTGATAACGGCTGTTTCTACTAAATAGTTTAACAATTGTTTTATAAGCGAAGTTAAAATTTATATAAAAGAAAATTTATCTCGATTTAAAAGTTTTTCTAAATTTTAGCAATTATACAAAATGTGGCTATTAAATAGCGAGACTGACGCTGCTACAGAATAAGTAAGCATGCGCCAAACGCTAACGACTGACAGCTATATAGTGCGAAGCCTTCTCTTTTGATTGCAGTGCCTGTTGTTTCAGTAAACAAATCGTATAGCCGTTTGCACTAGAGTTATTTTGTTTGTTTTGCCGGAAAATGATAAGCGTAACAATGGAGCAACGAACTGGTGTGAAATTTTACATGAGAGTTGGAAAAACCGTTTTTGAGAAACATGTAATTTATTAAGAGAAAAATATGGGAATGAAGGTTTATTGCGTGCACATGTTTTTGGGGGGCTTAAGCGTTTTCAAAACGGCCATGACGTTGATGGGGATCATGCACGGATCGCCATTCCACTTGAAACACGGATGATAGCTTCGAAAAAATTGGCAATCTGGTTTAATTTAACAATTGGTTAAGTATTCGTGCTATTTCTGAGGTTGTAAGGATTGGCAAAGAATCTGTACAGCAAATCTTAATAATACACTGCTGTTTGTAAGAAATTAAACACCCATGAAGGAATCATCAGAACTGACTGAACTTTGCAGCAAATATCAATTACAGAATGTTACGTAAAATAGTAAAGTTTCAGAGCCACCGCGCATGCGTAGCGTGCGCAGCGCCTTCTGAACTGATGAGGAAAGTGTATAAATAGAGGACTGTAGTGGGATGTTGTAAAGAGTTAATGCTTATTTGTTAGTGGCTAACGTTTAGTGAGACTTAAGTATGCCTCCACGACGAAATAAGGAGAAATTCCAACAACTTACGGAGTTTGAACGAGGGAGGATTTTTCTATCGAGCAATAGGAGTTCGTATGTAGCGGAACAGTTCCACAGTGATGCGAGTTTGGAAGCAGTGGATCGACGAGCACCAAACAACTCTAAAAACTGGCAGTGGACGACGGAAGGGGACGTCAACACACAATGATTGACACCTGCTTTGCATGGCGGTGAATACAGTACCGCTTCCTCCAGGCAGTAGGCAGTACGTTGGTCTACTGCTACAGGTGCACTAATGTCGGCTTCGTCAATTCGTCGGCGTCTGCTGCACCGTGGATTGCGTGCAAGGGTGCATTTATAGAGGATCCCCCTCACGGCAAACCATTGACGACTGAGTCTGCAACGGGCTCATGAGTACAGAGCCTGGCAAGCTGATTGGCACCAAGTTGTCTTTTCAGATGAATCACGCTTCAATTTGTGGGACCATGATGACCACATTCTATGCCGGTGAACGCTGCCTTCCAGAGTGCATTATTGAACGACATAGTGGCCTAACACCCGGAGTTATGGTTTGGAGAGCGATTTCGTATCATGGACGATCCGATTTGCTACGAATTGAGGGTAATCTCAATAGCAGCAGGTACGTCCGTGAAGTACTACAGCCCGAAGTCGTTCCCTTCCTTCAAGGCATCCCTGGAGCTATCTTTCAGCAGGATAATGCACGCTCACATGTTGCAAAGACTGTTCGAGACTTCTGTTCCGCCCAACACATGCAACTTCTTCCTTGGCCTACTTATTCGCCGGATATGTTACCTTTAGAGCACGCGTCTCGCTCGTGATCCGTGTCCTGCATCTTCAAAAGACGAACTTTTGCTGCTCATACAAGCAATATGGAATTCTCTTCCACAAGCAGACATTCAAAATCTGTTTGACTCCATGCTACGCCTTATAGCAGCACTTATTGCAACGCGTGGTGGCTACACCAAATTCTGATTTCGGATACTTAATATCGCTTTTTTGCTTTGAAAATTTCGTCATTTATTTGTACTAATACAAGTCATTTGTGCATTAAGTTTCATTTAATTCTGATGATTCCTTCATGGCGTTACATTTCTTACAAACAGCATTTTAGCTTGCGTATTGTTTATTGAAGAGCAAATGAATTTAATCAAGATTTAAAAATTGTACGGGCTTTTTATGATATTATGAATGAAATTAAATCTTCAAAACGGATTCCCCTACAGTACCAATACTAAATCTCATTTTGATAACTCTGATAATTACAAATCTAATTCGCAAGAAGAGCAAAATTCTCCCCATTTATATATATATATATATATATATATAACAAATGCTCAGATGTAATTATTCGATTTTGATATATTTTACCTATAAATTGTTATTTGATTTTGCTTCCATTCGTGTAAAATATTTAACATGCGAAGGCTTTTAAAATCATGGAAATAAAACAAAAAATAAAGGCATAAACATCTTTTGTACATGTTGTGTTCTATTTTAGTTGTAAAACTAAGCATGGAATTAGCTCTTGGGTGTGTGTACTCATTTTTTTATAATAATTAAGGTTGATGAAAGGTTAATCTTTCATTTATTTTCTTCTACATATTCATTATGCCAATATACTGTTTAATTGTTTAACATTTTTGCAATTTTTTATGGTATGCAGTTTTAAATAAGCTAATTAATATTTCATAAAAGTTTCAGACTATTCGATGAATATTATATCATGCTATTCATGGAATGAAAACTTCAAATTGATATTTCTCCATGATGAATTGTCGATCATATACTATCTTTCAAAACCCTAAGGCTTTTTTGATAATGGAAGTAAAGATGTGAAATTTTTTAAAAATGTTCTAAAAAGTGTGTTTTGTAAAACTGTGTATGGAATTAGCTCTAAGATACGTAGTAATTTTTTAAAAAAAATTTCAAAATCAAAACTTTTGCTTTTTTGAGAATTTTTGTATGTTTCACAACGAAAAAATTAATACAAAATTAATGAGCACCAGCATAAAAAAACCCTAACACAATTTTATGCAGAATATTATAAGGTACTTTGAAACAATTTTTTTGAAAAAAATTCTTTAGGAATTTAAAAAATGTTAAAAATAACTTTAAAAATTATTAATTTTACGAACACTTTGCAATAAATTTGAAATTTTTTATATGAAATTATTACTTAACAATGACTTTTATTAAGTACAATTGAAACCAAATTTCAAAAATTAAAAATAAAAATATTGTAAAGAGGGATATTGAAAAGAATATTGTCGAGTCGCCTTAAGGTATCCGAACACGTTCGGAGTACTTTTTAACAAAATAGCATACTAAAACATTATAAATGCTCTTTTAGGACTCAATATCAATAAATATTACTATTTAACTATCAAAATTTTTAAAATAAATTACCCGAATTTTACAAAAATCACAAATATAAGTGAAATTTTAGCAATATTTTTGAAAAACTTCAAAGCAGTTAGAGAAAAAAGTAATAAACATATATTAGTAAAAGTATTACGAAAACAAACTAGATGCATTTATCTAGAAAATGTACTAAAATTTTAATTTTTTATTAAAATTTGAAAATTTTAGAGCTGATTGAGTAAACATTATAAGAAATATGACATTTTCTATGAGACCATTATTTAAATAACAAGCCATAACTCAAAAAGTATTCATACAATAACAAATATTTTAGTACATTCTCTAGAAAATAACGTAAATATCAGGTTTAAAAAGTTTTATAGAAATACATTCATAATATTTTGAGTTATAAGGCTAGCCATGATAGATTTTTAGCAATTTAAAGGCCCACTTCTGGTAGATCAGAAGCCCACTTCCGGTTTTTCTAAATTTATAAAATTGATTGTAACTTGGCCTCTAGGTAGTGTAAAAACAAAATAAAGTATGTTTCGTGAAGTCAAAAGATAGCTCTATTCAATAAAATAAAAAATAAAAATATCTGTCTTGACTGAATTTGGTCATTTCCAACGTGTTCGGATACCTTAAAAAGAAAAAAAAAAAAAGATTTGAGTCCATTGAAGGCGTGAAAGCGAAAAAAGACACTCGTCCTATAGGAGTTAGCACAAGACTTCCAGCACAATTTCAGACAGTGGAAGATTCCCATGGAGTTTTATAGAGATAGAGGAGAGGTGTACATTAAAAGTGATAAGAAGTAAATACGTACGAAATCAAAATAAAATGTTTTATAGCATCAGTCTTTTTGTGTAATAATCTGACCTTGAATACGCCGTTTAAACCAATTGCTTACGGATGATGTCATAAGTACCAATGATATTATTAATCTAGCTTTACATGACGCCCTGGGTCCAGAAATGGATTATGATGCTAGATAAAAACCTGTTCCTTCCACTGCCAAATTAACTCGAGAAGGTTCTGTAGAAAATTAGAAATTTATTTCTAATTTACTTATTTCACCCCACTTTTGAGGGAGAATTTAAATTAACAACACGAGCTGCAGAACTGTATGCCTGGACATCGTAAACTACGTAAAAAAATTAGTAGAAACATCATTGTAAAGCTTATATCTGATTACATAATTAGAAAGAAATAAACTATGTGAAACGAGAATAAAGTTTGTTAAATTCATTGCCTTTTTCAATTCCTACTTTAGTTCACTCTCTGCCTATATATATTTATTTATATATCTTGTTCAAATTTTCAACCGTTATGGAATGCCGAGTTTTCCAAGAGACTTCACTGATTTCTTTTTTTTATACAAAACCTTAAAGAGTTGCCTATTATAATTTTTAGAATTTAGAAATAACGAAATAAATCGTACATTAGAATAAGTGATTAGATAGAAAGTTCTGATTTTCAATTCCTACTATTAGCTCACTCTCTCCCTATATATATCATAATAGGTCTCCGTTTTAGTCCATAGACTCTTTTGGTTTCTTCCATTTTAAGGCGATATGGTACCATCTTCACAATTTTTTTTATTTTTAATATTTAAAATTTGGTATAAAGGTTATATATAAAAAAAAATAAGGTATATAAGGTTAATATAAATAATAAGGTTATAAAGGTTAATATTTAATAATAATTCCATACAAAAAACTTTTAATTTGTTGCAAAATGTTTGTAAAATTAAAATTTTTTTAGCTTTTTTAAGCATTTTTTAAATCCCTAAACCTTTTTTAAATATGTTTTTTTTCTTTCAAATTTTTTTTACAAGTACCTTATAATATACTACATAAAACTATGCATGGTTTTTTTTCTGCTGTTGCTTTTTAATTTTTTAAAATTTTTTTTTATAGTTAAACTTCCAAAAATTCCTAAAAAAACATTAATTTTGATTTTTAGAAAAAGTATTAAACATGTTAGAGCTAATTCCATGCACAGTTTTACAAACCATACATTTCAGAACATGTATAAAATATTTCAAACCCATACTTCAATTATCAAAAAAGCCTTAGGGTTTTGAATAACAGTATATGTACAAAAATTCAACATGGAGAAATATGAGTTTGAAGTTTTCATTCCGTGAATAGCATGATATAATATTCATCGAATAGTCTGAAACTTTTATGAAATGTTAATTAGCTTATTTAAAACTACTTACCATAAAAAATTGCACAAATGTAGAACAATTAAACAGTATACTGCCATAATGAATATATACATATATATATATAAAACGAATGATAGATCAAAATTTCATAAAACTTTATCCTAAAAATTATAAAAAAATATAAAAAATGCACACACTTCAGAGCTAATTCTTTGCTCAGAGTAAATGCACAACATGTACAAAAGATTTTTATGCCTTTATTTTTTATTTCCATGATTTTAAAAGCCTTTGCATGTTAAATATTGTACACGAATTAAGGCAAAATCAAATAGCAATTTATAGGTAAAATACATCAAAATCTAAGAACTGTATATGTGCATTTGTTTAAATAAATATCTTAAAATATTTTAATAATAATAGTGTTGAATTGCACACACATGGGATATATATATATATCACCGAAAACAAATATATAAAAATGGGAGAGTGAAAGTTTTTCTATTCTTGCGAATTAGATTTTTAATTATCTGAATTATCAAAATGAGATTTAGTATTTGTGCTTTGGGAGAATCTGTTTTGAAGTTTTAATTTCATTCATAATAATATCATAAAAAGCACGCACAACTTTTAAATCTTGACCAAATCCATTTGACCTTCAAGTAAATAATTCACAAACTAGAATTTTTGCATGAATTGCACAATTCTTTCTTAAAATAACTTATTACTGCATATATAATGTCAATCTCATTGATGCGCATTAGAAAAATAATTAATTCATTTTTTATCAGGCTTTTTTCTAGCAGATAATATGAAATGTAGGCGTGGTAGTTGCTTTTTAGCATCAAACATTGCTCCATTACTTAATGAAAAATGCAGGTAAAGCTTTGAAATTTTGCAGGCATATTTATAAAGATTCGGGGTATCAAATAAGCCAATAAAAATTTTTTCGACAGTTTAATGATTTTCAGGGTACCATATCGCCTTAAAAGTTCTACCTCTATGTCCTGTTATGCATATTTTTATTCAAATCTAATACAATATCCATTTCCACCATTTATTTACTACTTATGTTTCTTAGAATCCAGTTTTTATCTTTTAGCTTTGTGTGTTGTATAATTTTGCCTTATTATGTTACTTCATTATATTATATTATATATATATATATATTTATATATCTTGTTCAAATTTTCAATCGTTAATAAAATACCTTCTATTCATCCATTCAAGTTCAAATACATTTTTTAAAACTTGTTGTTGATGACACTTACTGTTATTACAGTTTTTTCAAATATTAGTTCATTTATTATTTAAAAGTGAATAAATAGTAACAAACAAAAATAATACTCCAATAGCATATATAGAAAGGTGACTCGTTCGATGTGTCCCTGTAGCGCAATGGGTAGCGCGTTGGACATCTAATCCTCCCTGGAATGGCTTAATTTCTGAGACTGTGATTTCTAATTTATAAGAATAATTCAATTTAATTAATGAATAAATAGTAACAAACAAAAAATATTCCAACACCATATATAGAAAGGAAAATGGCTTTCTATTTTGTCACTTAATATTGCGATTCTGTCATATGTTCTGTCATATGTATATTGTCATATGTATATATACACTGGTGTGCAAAAATTAAGGACGAAGTCGAAAAATTAGCATATCAGCTGAACGAAGAGGCAGAGCGGACAGAAAGACCAATCAGGAGATTAAAGGAGGTGATGTACGGTAGCACATGCGCAGATATGCAGGTAGACGTAATGGGGGAGTGTCTAGTAGTAAAGCATGTTGTCGGTGTAAGATTAGTATTTCTGGCAAAGAGATTGCACACCGTATAGCAGTTAAAATCACACCGAGTTGCTGCCTCAGCGAGAAATGGCGAATAATCAATCTGTTAGACGACATCTGGATGCTTTTACCCGAGGTCGAATCATTGGGAAGTTGGAGGAAGGTCGCAGTGTGACAAGTGTGGCTGAAGAGTTCGGAATTGCTCACAGCATCGTTTCACGACTTTGGAGACAATTTCAAACTACAGGAACAGCTATCCGGGGGTTCAGTAGTGGTCGTCCACGAGGAACCACACCCGCAGATGACCGGTATATTGCCTTACAGGCCAGAAGAAACAGGCGGCAGACAGCGAGAGAAATCGCTAGACACACGACACAGGCGACTGGACGACCGATATCGCGTTTTACCGTGGCCAGAAGACTGTACGGTGGTGGTCTGTTTGCACGACGCCCTGTACGGTGTGTACCTCTAACGCCTGCCCATCGGAGAAGGCGTTCTCTGTGGTGCCGGAATACCGGAATTGGAGAGACAATGAATGGGGACGAGTACTCTTTACAGATGAGAGCAGATTCAGTCTGAGTAGCGATTCTCATCGCATACTCATCTGGAGAGAGCGGGGAAGCCGCAATCATCCCTCGAACATCATTGAAAGGGACAGGTATGGAGGTGGCGGTGTTCTCGTTTGGGGAGGCATCATGCTTGGTAGTCGTACAGACCTTCACATCTTCGACGCAGGTTCAGTCAACGGGACCCGTTATTGTAACGAAATTCTTCTTCCATATGTGCGTCTTTTTAGAGGCGCTATGGGTCCACAGTTCCTTTTCATGGACGACAATGCACCATGTCATCGCACAGTAGCTGCCGAACAGCGCTTAGAGAGTGAGGATATTGAACGTATGGATTGGCCGGCACGATCTCCGGATCTCAATCCCATCGAGCATGTATGGGATTTTCTAGGCAGACGCTTGGCAGCTCGTACCTTACCACCAGTAACGATTCCGGAGCTTCGATTGGCGCTGCAAGACGAATGGGCAGCAATGCCTCAACAACTCATTGACACCCTCATTCTCAGCATGGGCAGACGCTGTGAAACCTGCCTAGCAGTCAGGGGAGATCATATCCCCTACTAAAGACTGGATATTTCTTGCTGGACACCCATCACAGGGATGTTTTGGCCTTCAGTCGCATTGCGCTCTATGCTACTTTTTCAATAAAGCTTCTTTTCATCCCTCCGATTTCTCTTTTAGTAAGTGTTGCTTACATTACTCATGTCCTTACGTATTGGGGATCTTACGGTATTAAATGTGTTGATTTGGAATGCTTTTGTACAAAGTTATATCGAAAAAACCGTCCCGTCCTTAATTTTTGCACACCAGTATATTTATATTAATTGTAACTATTTAATAAAAAGTAACTCAAATAAAATTTTTCTTTTTTGACCTAAGTAGGAATTGACTTTTTTTTATATTGCTTGTTAACTGTCAAATCTCTTGAAGAGCGAATTTTTATCTGATAATAAAAATTATTTCAAACCAGATTACAAGAGGTGTTGACCATTATCAGATAGTGATGAATGGATTTCACAATGTTATATAAAATACTTAGACTACTTCTAATAAAGGAAAAGGAATTTTGATTTTAAAACAAGTTCTTTAAAATCTTTTTTATTAATTTTTTTCAAACTGTCAAAAAATTTATTTAATTAACCCTTTTTTTTGTTCATTCACGCAAAATTTTATAAGGCTATAAGTTGATTTTACCTCGATGTTTTGGTTTTAAGCGGTGTAAGAAATTGCAGAAAAAAAACATATATCTAAATTTTCCTAGTTAAATAATTATTTTTTCATGCAGTTTCTTAAATAATGTATTTTTATGCAATATATTTTCGAGTAAAATTTTACACCTTCATTTATGAATATATACCAATAATAATTTCTTATCAATTCTACACATTTAAAAAAATCTTAAAAGTAATAAAAAAATAATTTATATGATAGTAAAAAAAATGTGTATCATTACTTACAATTACGAAAAATTGTGAATTAAAATGCCTTAAAATTTTTAAATATTAAATTTTCGTATGTCTTGAAACATTTCTTCCAATTATATCTAAAGTTTTCTGAAATATATATATATTTAGGAAATATCGATTAAAGAGTTTGCACTGTTAAGGGACGGTGTATAAATTTATAATTTTTAAATATTTGTACATTTATAAAACAGTATTCTTAATAAAAAAAAACATATAAGCTATTTATATTTTAAATTTTAAAGCATGATATTAAAAATGCGTTATATTATGTTATACTTCCCCGAAAAAGGATGATAAAAGTTTTGAAATGAAAAGCAATTAGGAGAAATATTGTATAATAATAATAATAAAAACAACGAGATTTTTGTGATTTTTAGAATTGTTTAGTAATATGGGATAAAAGCTAAAACTGTGGAAAAAAAATTAGCATCAAAAATGGGAAAACTGCTAAAAAATTTTAAAAGCATAATTAAACACGACCTGCGAGTTCATTTTTTAAATGACCTAATAGATAAGAGACATTTAAATTTTGACCAAAAATGAACAGTTTTGAAATCTCTTTAAAAAAAAACATCTGTTACATTTATAGAAATGGTTGTAGATTTTATAATATGGCAGTGATTTCTAAAAATGTAGGTCAAAACGTTTCCAATATTACACAAAATCAGTGAAAAAGAAAATCTCAGTTAATCGTATCTGTTTTAGCAATCCCTGTCCCGTTTCAAGTTTTCCGTAAAAATGCATTTTGCGTAAAACGTGTTTTATAGTCGATGAACAACTGCATGTTGGAAATCCCACCCACTCTTGCTAAAACAGCTTTAACTTTTGTACTAGTAAAAGGAAAATAAAAAAACTTGCCATTTTTATTAACCCAATAAAATGACCTTCGAAGTTAAATTGTAAAACATTTTCGTTAGTTTTTGACGAAAATCTGAAATTTTAAAGTAGTTCAGGGTTTCTCACACTGTGAACCCCCAAAAAGTATTAATTTACTGAATGTAAATAAACAAAATACATTCTAACATAATAAAATATAAAAAACACATTCATATAATGCACTTATAAATGTATCTGTACTGCACAATGTATTTTATAATTAAGGTACCGACTGGTTGCGACAACTTTTTTTAAAAAAAATGGAGGTATGGGGATTTTTTTGTTATTCTTAGATTTGTTTAGTTCCTTTTAAGAAAAATATACTAGAATTAAGAAGAGAAAAAGAAATTCTTATGACTAAAATGTGAAAAAATGGGTAAAAATTGATGAAAAATAACTCAAACGCGATCCATTCTGTACCAAAAGTTTATGAACAGATTTTCAATTTTGATGTATTGCTATGTTGTTCATTTTTGAGGTGACCTTCAGGATAAGAGATATTTTAATTTTTGCAAAAACTAGAGCACTTTATCTTTGTGATTACATGAAATTGCTTAAAAAAACAGTGGTTATATTCACATAAGGGGCTATAAATTTTGTAATAAAACAGTGATTGATAAATCTGAAGGTTAAAACAGTTCTACTATTATACAGAATATACACAAAAATTTTCAGTTTATTATTTTCAAAACTATTTTAGCAATTGCTGACCCCGTTTGAGTATTTAAAAAAACACACATTTCGAGTAAAACGCTTTTTAAAGTAGGACACACACACCTTGCTTAATGTAATGGCGCATTTGCTTAAACTAAAACACTTATAGTTTTTGTTCTAGTGAACGGAAAATAATATACTTGGTATTTTTATAGAGCTAATAAGATGGCCTATAAAATAAAACCATAAAAAAACTTGTCAATTTTTGGCAAAATTCACAATTTTGGGGTAGTCGGATACCTTAATTTAACAATACCATAAGAACAAGTTTAATTATTACCAGTGGTCCCATGGGCTTGTCATATATAAAATTTTTGCAAAAATTAACATATATCTTGATAATTTGTACGGTTTATAAATAATCCTTTCACTGCCGATTAAAAGTTACGTGATTCGCTTCCCAATGCCTCCGTTTTCTACGTAGGGGAAATTGCATGTATTGGGGGGGGGGAGAAAAGGAATAAATAAACAAATCTTCTGATATAAGTAAATCCTTCGCAAACACTATCAAGGTCCTTTTATTAGATTCCAAAACCTTCAGAATAATTTTATGGATAGCAATGTACAGAGAAGATCGTACTTCGGAAAGACGTATATATACGTCCGAGGCGATCAATACTTCGGATGATATATACGCCGGTGTCATTTAATAGATTAAAGTCATATTGTAGCTTCAGCGTCAAAGTATTATTGAATTCAATACAATGTTATTGTATGGAGGGGGATGCGAGGAAAATTATGATTGAATATTGGGTCGCACTATTTAAAGTTTGAAAAGCACTGAAGTAGTCGAATAACTTAAATGAGAATACACTAAATAATCTTCATAATTATATAAAACACTATTATGTTTATTCTTATTGAACAAAAATTAGAATGAATTAGGACAAAAATGAGCATAGTGAAATGAAAATGAATTTCAAACATAGCAAAATTTCTGAATCTAGCTATAAGAGATATATGGAAATAGAAAACTCCAGGGTATGTAATAATAATAATATAGCTTGAAACGAACCTGACATTGAAAAAGCGTGGAATTTAAGTATGAATTTATATGTAATTGAAATTCCCTTTAGGTTTTCCGTTTCCCTATATCAGACAAGTGAAAATATATATTTGATTCAAATTTATTATCTGTATATATCAGATACAGATAAAAATATATTTAAAATTTTACGTTATTTTACTTAAACGCCGCAATAATTATAAAAAAGATTTCTATTATTTTTTGTTAGAAAAAATTATACTAAAAACTTATTTCTGTGTTTCCTGTGTGTGTACACATTTTATTTTTAAAAAAAATTAACTGATTTATATGCTATTAGTCTTCTGAATTGAAAACAAAACCGCATGGTTACCTGATTTCCAAAATAGTTTTGGAAATCTTTTTAGAATTTTATAAACAACAAAATTGGTATAAACTGAGAAGCATTTTAAGTTATTTAAGCGTTTACAATAACCTTCATCATCTGTAAACGAGCTTTTGATGCTGCATTGTGTTTAGTAATAGGGATAATAGTGATATTAAGTAATGATAAAAAGCAATTTTCTTCCAGATTATCGTTTAAAGCATTGTCTATTTGTTATTTAAATGAATTATCACCCAGTACAGTGTGCAATATTGAATATGTATTGGATACTGTGAAATAATTTATATAAATTAAAGAAGAATTATATTGAAATAATTGGAAAACAAGCATTCTCTAAATGTTTGAAAGTGAATGAACAATAAAAAATCTTTAATTTTAACGTACTTTTTGAAGGAATCACTTAAGGATGTATGCAGTGTTGAACTTGTATCGGATATTGTGAAATATTTTGTTTCAATTAGAGAGGAAATTACATTGAGATAATATTAAATAATAAGCATTTTTTATTCACTAAACGTTTGAAGACGAATTAACATTAAAAAAAATGATTTTTTTCATACTTGTTCTTTGAATGAATTACCTTTGAAATAATTGCTTTATGATCATAAAAGCAATTTTCTTCAAGATTATATTTTTAAGCATTGTCTATTTGTTCTTCAAATGAATTATCGCCCAGTTCAGTGTGTAATACTGAATTTGTATTGGATATTGTGAAATAATTTATTCAAATTAAAAAGAGATTTATATTGAAATAATTGGAAAACAAGCATCAATATTCTCTAAACGCTTGAAAATTACTAAACAATAAAACTTTTATTGTAACATATTTTTTGAACGAATCACTTAAAGATGACTGCAGTGTTGAAATTGTATTGGATTTTGTGAAATATTTTGTTTCAATTAGAGAGGAAATTACATTGAGATAATATTGAATAATAAGCATTTTTTATTATTCACTAAATGATTGTAGACGAATTAACATTAAAAAGTGATTTATTTTATACTTGTTCTTTGAATGAATTACCACTGAATGATGAGTGTAGTGTTGAACTAGTATTTTTTTACTGAAAACATTAATACTTTCTCATGTACCACAAACCATCCCTCGAGGCCTACAGAAGTAAGTATGAAACGCATTGCAAAAGGAAAAAAAGAAGAAAATTTTAAAGCACGAAGGATTTTAAATGTTTACAATGAATTTACAGAAATGGTGATAAGCACTTTTGGTGGAAATAAGTTGGTGAAAATCTGGAGACCAATTTATATTAATGCCCTTGAGAGCCAGTTTTAGGATCTTTCTTTTTCTGACAAACTTGGAAAACAGGAGGAGCACATGTTCTACAATTTCCTCACCATCAGTACTACATTCGCAGGAAGATGGTGAAACCAAATTAAATTTGTTCAAATGACTTTTAAAGTTACCATGACCAGTGAGAAATTGTGTTATTTTGTAATTAGTATAAAAAGGATGGCATGTCAATCTCTTATTAATGGATGGGAAATTTTTTTTGTTAAGCTCCATTTATTTGAAATGAGATATTCTTGGTTCCAAGACTTCACCATTCTTTCTCTCACAACCTTTTTGTAAAAGAATTTGGAAGTATTAACAGCGATGTCTATTTCGCTCGCGATCGGTGGCAGTCTTAGCAAACAAATCGGTCCGCTCATTTCCAACACCTGTGTGTCCAGACACAAATGCAAAAACTATAGAGATGTTTTTATCTTTCAGGTTTTTAAGTTGTTTTAGATCTTGGCTTGTTGGAAGAAGAAATATGCTTCAGAGAATCCATGGATGAAACAGAACCCAATACGGGGATGAACTTGTATTGGATATAGTGAAAAGTTTTGTTTCAATTAGAGAGGAAATTACATTGAAATAATTGAGTTCCAACCATTTAATAATCTCTTAAAGTTTGAAAACGAATGAACATTCAAAAAATGTTTATTTTATACTTGATCTTTAAAACACAGTTTTCCAAACAGCGTTTCTCAAACTGTGGGGTGCGCCACGCAGAGGGGCGTGATAACTCTTCGAGGGGCAATATTAAAAAGTCGAAAACAAAAGATTATTTAAAAGAAATTATTAATTTACTGAAAGTAAACAAAATGCATTCTGACATAATGAAAAATAAAATTAACATTTACACTGATATAATACACTTATAAATATATCATTACTGCACAATGTATTTTATAATAAATTTAACAATCCTAAGTTGAGAACAAATTTAAAAATTACCAGTGACTCCACGGGCTTGTCACATATAACATTATATACAAAAATTAACACATATCTTGTTAATTTGAACGGTTTATAAGTAATCCCTTAACTACCATTTAAAAGTTACATGATTCGCTTCCCAATGCCTCCATTTTCCACGTAGGGGAGATTGCATGTATTAGGGGGAGGGTATGGAAAGAGGAATAAATAAATAAAACCTTCTCTGAAACAAGTAAATCCTTCGCAAACACTATCAAGGTCCTTTTATTGCATTTGAAAGCCTTTGGAATAATTTTATGGATAGCAGTGCACAGGAAAGATCGTACTTCAGAAAAACGTATATATACGTCCGGGGCATTTAACGCACCCGCTGAGCGAGATGTATGTATACGACGGTTTTACTTAAAAGGTTAAACTCGTATTGTAGCTTTAGCGTCACGAAGTGTAGTATTATTGAATTCAATACATTGTTATTTGTATAGAGAGGGAGGGGGGCTGATAAAAATTATGATTGAATATTTGGTCACAAATAATGAAAGTTTGAACACTGCTTTAAAATGAATCATCGCTCAGGAATGCATGTAATGTTGAACTTGGATATTGTAAAATATTTTATTTCAATAAGAGAGAGAGAGGAAATTTTACAATTTCTTTATTTTTCAGCCAGTATAAGCAAATTATTTTCAAATAATTTTTCTGTTCTTTATTTTGTCTGATGTACTTTTTAGTATATCCTGAAGTGCTGCTTCTTATACTTTAGTGAGTGAGTGAGTGAATATTAACGTCGCATGGTTCAGCTACACGAGGGCTTTTGGTGAAGGACCTCGTAATTTTGAACCATGGTCAAGTGACGAGGACGACAACTGAGCCGGCACCTTGTAATGCCCGTCGGTTCCTTCTTCCGTCTGAAACTCCTTGTCTACCCGCAGACCCGGCTAAGGGTGTGGGAGAAACTGAATAATCAACAGACATGATTCACACTAATTATTTTATTGTTACCAAAATATCAAGCAGACACAATAACAATCTAATTAAGATAACAGATCAGATAGTAGAGCGCGGAGGTGAGACTCAATAGCCTGGGGATAATACTACGGACCCTCAACTGATTCCACGATAGCTTAAACACGCTCAATATAAACTACGTCGCACACTAATAACTTAACTTCTATTTATATAAGAATCGCGATACCTGTACTTTTATGAAGTTGAATCCTACACTTGAACCTTGAAAGCGATCCTTATTTGGATTTAATCACCGCCTATTGATCCACTCTCAGTATTCTTCCATCGATAAACTCCAAATGCACTTAATCATTCCACGATCCTTCACTCTTCAACTAACCAACTAACTCGCCAGCTCCTTGCTAACTAACTTGTCAACTCTTCAAACTCGCGAATACAGAATTTATATAATATACTTCATTTGCATAATCACGCTTCCTTACTCGGTAAAAGTTGGTTGAAATAAATATTTTTCTAAAGGAGTCATGAAGGGATCAGTAAAGCCACGTATAGATCCGTCACAACCTCCTTTCCTAACTACCACACCACACCAACGGCAGAACGTTTGAGCTCTCGTCAGATTTAACGTACATCGCTTCCCTACACGGTCTTATACTTTAGAGCAGCGGTTCTTAAACTTTCGATCGATACTAACGGCCCCTTACTTATGTATCAACCTGACATCGCGGACCCCCAAGATTCTGAACACCCATCCCTGATTCCCAACAAATGGTTTAGTGATTTAAAGGCTCTTCAATATTCCTAAGACTGCCTCTGCTACTAATATTTATATTTTTTGAAAATATTACATTGTAGTAATGGCTATATAGTTGCAAACAATTAAAAAAAAACTGAATAAATATTATTGATCGAAATACGTGTTCGACCAGTAGTAGAGTTTAGTGATCTAGTTTAGGATGGTAAATCTTTCAATTTTTCTACGTGGCGTTTCAGAGTCTGCAAAAAGCGAAATCTTAACATTAAATGAGAAACCTTCATGGACCCCCAGGGGTTCCCGGACTGCAGTTTAAGAATAGCTGCTTTAGAGCATTGATCGGAGAAAATGCTGCTGTGGAGTTTGTACTGGTTGATTTTCAAAATGATTTAACTGTAAAATCAATTTCTTCAAGCTCTGAAAAAGCTCTCCAAGCTCTGTTGAAGAAAAAGAATCTGAAAGAGCTCTTGTTCCAAGAAACACCCAATTTTGGTTCAGGTTAGTCTCAAAGTGAAGGTAATGTTCATCCCCCCATATATGTGTGAGATTTCTTTTTCCACTACGAAATTTATTAAAAATAAGTACAAGAACAGACTCACTGATGAGCACTTTTAGAATTGTATTCAAATGGCAGCCCTATTTACTTTCCCAACATTCAAAAACTTGTTGACGACCAAAAAAAAAAATCCATTCTCTTCATTAGAGTTAATAAGTCCAATAAAAAAAATCCATTATTGCATTTGTTATTTATTAATTTAACTACACTTCAATTTCTTTTTTACGTACAATTTCAGTTTCTTTTTGTAATTTGTTTCATATTTGCTACAAATGTACGTATACAGTAGAACCTGTTTTTGTACGATTTTTTTTTATGCAGTATATGAATTTCTACGGCTTTGGCGCCACTGTAGTGTTTTATGTCAATGTACATATATGCACTTCAAGACGCTCTGTTCATTTCTTATAAACAGTCTCTCGCCAATGCACGCTCAATTGCTTTCTTTCAATGCCCTAGCATAAACTTGATTGAAGACGAAGCTTTCAATAACAGTGGCATTATCAAAAATTTTACAGATTGTGAAGACGGACAAGAAGAACAGGATTCTTTGAGAGCAGATGATATATATGCAGGGATCCAGCTTTCCAACAAATCGGAAAAACATTTTCTTAAAATATATACCCAATTCCGAAAGGAGTTTGGAATTTGAAAAAGAGCTTCCATCATTTATGTCTGGTTATCGTGACGTTCACAAGCAAATGACCAACCAACCGTCGTCACAAAAACTTATCACTTACTTTATGGTGTCAAAAATAAATCAATTGAGATTGTATCTTCAAAAGACGAAAGCGAATTTGAACTAATTCATCGAAGGAAGATGCGCGCTTTGGATTACGATGAGTAGCAGTGAATTATGTATGCGCATTTTGAAAATTTCTCCATGCATACAATGAGAAATTAAATGTTTTAAAAATGTTTCCATGTGGAATATAATTAGTTATTTTATTTGGAAGTACTTTCTCGTAAATTTCGTAAATAATTGATATATTTTTATTGCGATTTTTTTTATGCGGTCCCTCTCCACCACATAAAAAATATTTCTCTAGTATGTCGACAAAGTTGTTTGTTATATGTGAGTATTTATGAAATTTTAGCATATTATTTTTCTACTGGTTTCTTTTCTGCGGTCTCTATCTACCACACAAAAACAGGTTTTACTGTATAGGCCAGGGATGGCAAACCAGTGGCTCGCGTGCCATTGATGGCACGCGACACACTATTTTTGGCACGTAAGTGATCAAAATGGTTTGCATTTTATTTCAAAATTTCAATGTTACATTAAATGTTCACTATTACAAACAAACGTAGGGGAGCACACTCTTTTGTTATTGTCTTGCCTTAGTTACGTCGTAACTTTGTTTATAATGTAAAGTTTGTCTACGCATAGCATAGTAATTTTCAATTGTATTTTAAAATTTATCAGTGTTATATTTATAATTTTTAACTGTTATTTAACATGGCTAGTTCACCAAAAAAAAAAAAAAAAAAAGTGCAAGTGTAACAGAGAATTTCAAATTTTGTAGACTGAGAAACATGACATTATTAGTAAAGGTGACAAAGCGGTGTGTGTTTTATGTTCTTGAAGAGTGGTATGCAGAACATCGTCTGTAAAACGGTATTTTGAAACAAATCACAAACCCTCTTGTCAAAAAAATTGAGAACTACAGTAAAAGTAAGTAACTGCTTAGAAATCGTTTGGCAAATGACTCAAATTCAGCATGTATTCTACAAAAAGTAACACCTTACAATCCTAATATAAATTATTTGTCATCCAATCTGTGCAACAACAGAAGTCACACTAATGTTACTTTAATTTTAATTACACGTATAACTAAAACATGTATAATTATTCAGTGCAAAAGGTATATTTTCGTAGCCAATAGAGTTTTGTGCTGTTAGTATTTAGTTTTATTATTTTTCCAATAACCACAAGTCAAAATTATTTGACGGCACTTTATACCTCATTAAACACTTTTTTTAAAGAAAAAATGGCACGTTGATCCATAAAGGTTCTCCACCACTGGTATAGGCCATAAACAATTGTAAATTTTTTAAAAATAACAATTGGTAGTTCTTTTGGTTGGTAGCTCACAGTAGGATTTAAAAACTGTGCAGTAGCTCAGAAGTATCATAAGTTTATGAACCACTGCTTTAGAAAAATAATTCTATCCCATTCAATATTTTTTTCTAACCACTCAAAAGGCAGATTTTAAAAATTTGCTATTGCATTTGTTATGAAATACACGTGATACAGTAAAACAAAAGTAAAACCCTGATTACCAAAAATCCCAATGACGTATACGACTTCTGGAAGAAGCAAAGGACTAAAGTGGATTTTGAAGGTTCTACTATTGCTTCATTTTACCTTACAAGCATCTGAATACACTGCAGGTAACTGATAAGCGTACAGTAAGGTCTGGAACTTTTACTTGAACTTTCTAGGAAACCGGTCTCGTCTTCCAAGGTCAGAACGGAAGTTATTTTTTTGCATACAAGAGATAAGAATTCCTGAGGGGAAAACCTTTCCCTTCGTTCTTCCACTGATAAAAAAACACCTGAAGATTACAGCATCGAAGAGATTAAGTGTAGTTTGAAGAGAGAACTAACCAGAAAGATGGCTAGTTCTTTTCTTCTTCTTCTATGTTTGTTCTAAAAAAAGAATGTTTCTCAGGTTTTCGAACTTCTTTTAGAGCCTGGGGAATAAGACTGAAAACATAGAAAATACTTGTCTTCGCATTTTTATTTGTAGACATTAACTAAAAGCACACAAACATAAAACATAAGCAATTATTAAATTTCTTACTAATCCCAAAAATACTGTATAATATATTTAGGGAATATTTATCAATTAATTAATTTTTTTTTAACGTGGTGATACACAATTCTTTTAAAATAATTTGTCCTTTCAGTATTTATTTTGTGTTGAAATTAATTAATTAGATTAATATAACTTAGGATTTTATATGTATATATGTGTTTAAATTCAAAATCATATTTGTCCGTAAAATCGGAGGATCACATAACTCCGCAATGGGCTATATCAGGGCAACTCATGGCACACATGCCACATGTGGCACGCGGTGCAATACCCAGTGGCACTCTGTACTACTCTACAAATTTGTCAATTCTTGGTTGGCAATCATCTTCAGAATTATCGACATTTAAGAAATTACGAAAAAAGTCTGGAAGGTAGCTAAAGATAAATTTACTGCTATTTTGTAAATTATTGAATATCCTTTCTGAAGAAATTAAATTGTTTGAAGAGAGGAAAGTGCATGTACTCTTTTTTTCGTTTTTGGTTCTACATATCTAAGTAAAAATTCTTTCCTCACATGGAAAATATTTCAAATCCGCAAAGAAATTGTTTAACAACTGAAAGCTCAGAATCGTGTCAAATTAAAAAGTCAATAACTATACACTTGATTTTGTAATATGAAAGTAGAGCGGTGTAAGCACAAGGTTCGCATTAAAATTTGTATTTATTTATTTTTATTTAACTATAATGAAGGGAAATACTTATATTTTATGTTATCTATTTCTTATTTTATAAATATGTTTAAAAATACATAATATATGTACAATTTTAATTTCTAAAAATTTTTGTTGAAGAAATAGGTATATTTTATGCTGTTTATTTTTATGTTAAGAAATATTTTTAAATGAGATGCAAGATTAATATATAATAGAACCATGAGTCTATGTTATTTTGACCTCTATTCTCTTACTCTGGATGCATTATTACGGGAATCGAATTGTTTCAAAAATATTCTACTGTGTGACATGCTGAATCAAATTGGCAAATTGATTTGGGCACTCCACCAAACTAAAGGTTGCCGACCGCGGGAGAAAATGCAGGACGGTCACATGAGAAATAAAATCACGTGTTCTCTATTGAATACAAAACTGATATTAGACTTGTACTCTTGTTGTTCTACTCGTGCAATTTTAAAAGAAATTCAGATTTGATTATTGGATAAAAATTCTCAAGTACTAAAATTCTTCAAAAAAAAAAAAAAAAAATGAAGAATTCAGAATTTGTGTGTTTTTAAACCTATGTGTGCTGTTATTGGAGACAAATATGTATAGTTTAAAAGAAAGCTTCTGCAAAAAACAAAAAGCTGGCAACAGCGAAGTACATGAACTGATTGTCCGGAAACGCATGAATAATGAATGAATTAATTCATATAACGTCATAGTCATGCCGGTAATGAATTCATGTGACTTCATAGTTATTAGCATTTGACTATGACGTCACATGCATTCATTAACTGATTGGTTGGAAACATGGGATTACTGTTATCATGTGACTTTGACGTCACATGAATTTAGACAATTAAACTGTGGCTTATAGATGAAGAGTGGATTAAAAAGATAGTAAAATCAGTGATATCAAACGATTGTGTGAGTTTGGGATTCTATTACATTAAATAATTTAGTTTTGAGCAACGAGATATATATTGCAAGTTATGTTGGTGTGACGAAGTTTCTAGAGTCGGATATGACTTTTTTAATATACTCGTACTCGCCTTTACCTGGGTATGGTTCAAAATTGCGAGATTTGCGAATGAAATGTTATTGAAATAAATGTATAAAACTGAAATCAAATTTCACAGAAATTATTAATTGTAGTTTTAAATCTTTATTGAAACCTCTGGTTGGTTACAATCTTATGCTCGACATACCGTTTTATCTACACTTTTTTCTGTTATCGATTATCGTGGGTGATATATCATTGGGATGCTCTATAGGTGTTTCGCTTTCTTGTCCTTGTTTATTATTTCGCACGCCATCTTTCTTGTTGTATGAGAAAATGAGAACAATTGAAAAAGAATTGTCTATTGAGAAAATTGGAAAAAGAATTGTCTATTTGAGACAACTGGAAAAGAATGGACAAATGGAGATATGAAGATTTTTTTGTGGTTTTTAGAATTATTTCGTATATTTTAAGAAAGAAATGCTAAATTTAAGAAGAGAAAAAGAAATTATTATTACTAAATGGGAAAAAATGGGTAAAAATTGACAAAAAAATTATATAAACTGGGCCCATTTTGTACAAAAAGTTTATGAAAAAATTTTCTATTTTTTAATTTTGATGTGTTCATTTGCTATTCATTTTTGAAATGGCTTTCAGGATAAGAGATGTTTTAATTTTCACAAAACAGAGCATTTTAACTTAGTTATTATATGAAATTGCTTACAGAAACAGTGATTATATTCATATATGAGACTGTAAATTTTGTAACAAAACAGTGATTGATAAATCTGAAGGTAAAAACACTTCTACTATTACACTGAGCAGACTCAAAAAAACTTCAGTTAATTATTTTCAAAACATTTTGAGCAATCGCTGTCCCCGTTTGACATTTTCAAAAAAAAACACAACACATTTCGAGTAAAATGCATTTTAAAGTAAGTCATCTTGCCTAAAGTAGTGGCATCTGTAAACTAACTTTACTAAAACACTTGTAATTTTTGTTCTAGTGAACGGAAAATTATAATCTTAGTATTTTTATAAAGCTAAAATAAGATGGCCTATAAAATAAAATCATAAAAAATTGTCATTTTTGGCAAAATTAAAATTTTTTGGGTAGTCGGATACCTTAAGCCAGGGGTGGGCAGACTTTTCCATGGAACCGGCTACTTCGAAATTTTTCAAGGTGTTGCGTTTCACCCCACCCAGTCACCAGTCTAGTTGGCAACGGTGCTCCACAAATATGTTGCTTTTAGTATACATGCCTTAGGTCTTAGTAAAAGCGGCTCCCAGTCGATCGTGATCGACTTAATGCCCACTTTAGCCTTCTTCCAGTTCGCAAGTTTGTATGTTTTCATCTCCGATTGCTCAAATATTTGAACCTTGCATCAATAAACTTAAAAATGTATTACATCTATAACACCAAACAAAAAAAAATCTTTTATTGAAAACTTATTTTTTCTGAAATTCTGGTGGTAAAAGGTTACCACCGCATTTACAAAACAAGTCGTGATGTTAAACAATATTCCGTTTAGCGTTAGTTGCATCATTTTTGGCGACTTTATCGCTTGCGCCGTCGAAACCGAAAATTACCTTCTTAAATTACAAGAATTTTAGATACTTACGAAGACAATGTAATACATTAAAACTACTAGAATATATTTCCAGATGTCTTACATTTTTTTTTTTTTTTTTTTTGCATAAATACATACAAAATTTTTACAAATCATAGCCAGTTTTCATTTTAGATGAGAAATCATAATAATTTAGATTTTTTTCAAGTTTTTAACTCTAAAATTAATGTTAAAATAGAAAATACATAAAGTTATAAAGGGTCTAAAGAAAGTTTTTTTACTTGCCGGGAGTCAGTAAATATTTTAATTTCTATGATATATTTATTCTTTATTATTAACTTACTCCATTGATTTATTCTTAACTGTAGACAAAATATTTATTAATTCCAAAAATGCATAATATTATTTTTTAGAAATATTTAAAATTTATTTTTTAATATTTTATACTATTTTTTTCGGGGTGTATCTTTGTTATTGAGCTCCACATAAATTTTTTTCCATCAGAAATTTTCCCCTTAGTAAAATGTTTCCTTATTTTTTTTTTTTGTTTGTTTGTTTTTCAGATTTTTACTACTTGGTGAATATTTTGTTTCCGGAATAGTTTTATTTATGTGTTCAGGCATAATGACGAAATTTTGAATCGTTGTTTAGATGTATTAAATTGTTCACGAAATTAAAACAGCAAAACACACGAACTACTCGCGTGATTCATTAAATTTGTTGTTCCCTAATTTAACTAAATTTTTCGTCTTGTTTTCAGGTTTGACCTTGAGCTCTAGAAAATTCCTCCCAGTCTCCAACGGTAGTTAATTGGGACATTTTGTCTTCTATGAAATGATTTTCCTCAATCAAAATAATTGCATATTTATGCGTAAGTAGGAAACACGTTAAAATGTGATTTATGTGATCTATAAGAATATTTTAACAAAACAATATTTCGAAATATTCAAAGAACGTAACAGAGAAGTTCAGAATAAAGAGAGAGTTCTCCCAGAAAGATTTTTCAAACATTAGTTTTGCGTTTAATTAACATGCTAAAATTTAGTAAATGAGTTCGAAATTATTTTAAATTCATGGTGTTCGGGGTTAAAGTATCCAAGAGTTATGGCCTATTATTACGGAACTACCCAGCAGAATGTAATAAACTGTTCATCCGTAGATTGGAAGATTTTTTATGTCTAGTCCGATCGGCCGCACGTGCGCGCATTATTCGGCAATCGCAGAAGATAAACTTGCTACACTGACTTCATTAGTAAAGATGTGGATGCCACGGCAAAAGGTGCAGTGTGACGTAGTCACAAAGAAGTAAACGCACCGTATACATGGTAAGTAATACATCTGGAGAGCACGTGGCTTTGGCGTCATTGTCCTTTGTCGGACATCTGGACTGTTGATGCCGGTGTGACTGTTAACACTATGGGCTGAACATAACTATATTGTGCGCGTCTATAGACATAGATTGTCCGTCTTAAAAGGCTGGCGCCTCGGTGGACTGTGGCGGGTCACATCAAAAGAGGAAAAGGCAGCGAGGTGGTTCGAGAACCAGATGTTGGACAAGCCTTTGTCGGGGGAAACCTTTGAGAGGGACCAGAGCCATTGTTTCGCCTGCACCAGTGGTGGGCTAGTGAGAGCGAGGTGCAGGGTGAAAAACCTTGAGGCCTGCCAATGGGAGTTGACCCGCCCCTGGAGTTTAAAAGGGTCGACTCGGTAAAAAAAGGGATCGATTCCCGAGACGGTATCCTGCGGAAAAAGACGGACGTGACCTGATCTAGAGGGGAAAAAAATTGTTTGGGCGAGTGCCTTCCGGACGGAAGCGATCTCGCTTCACATGTAGACCTGACGGTGAGGGGTAGAGAGAGGGACGCTGGAGGTTCCTGTCTTTGATCCTGGGGACTAAGAAGAAAGCGCAAGGCGAGTGCTCGCGGTAGAAAAATTCGGTTTTTTGTTGTTTTTTTTTTTTGTTTTTTGTTCTCCGTATCCTGAAGATCCGATGCCTGGAGAAGAAGCGAGGAGTGGATACAGAGTGAACGGCTGGACAATTAGGACTAGCACATGAAAGTGACTTTCTTCATCCCCCCCCCCCTTCCCAGTGAACTTCTAAATGTTGGAACTAATAAAATTTTTATTTGATAACAATAAGAATTATTTTTTAATGTTTAGCTTAGCGTCGAAACATGCTACAGAGTCCCCGATGTCACAGGGTACTTTGGTTAACGGAATTTAAATCAGACATGACGTGTTCGAACAGAATGGGTTGTCGATCCTCCGACATCAAAATCTATCCAATAATTTTAAAGGAGGCGGGAACTTTGGTATCTCAAACTGGCAAGATTTCTTAAGTTTTCGTGATAGAAGACACTGTTGATCGTGAGCGTTATTCATTTTGTAGGAGTCTTGAAAAGGCTATTAGGTAAGCCAGTAACAACATTCCATTCTGTTCGAACACGTTGCTGTGCACGCGTTGAAAAATTCACATTTTGCAGTTACGATCAATTGAAATAACAAAGGGTGTTTTTCGTTAAGATATTAACTCTGATATGATACAACATGAATAAATCCACATTTGTATAGAGGATATTTCATTCTATGTTACTTCTAAAATCTTAATTCAACCCCGATATGTAAGTACTAACTGTATATAGGTAAAATATTCTTATTATTGAAACATTTTTTATAAGAGGAGTATGTGTTTTGAAAATATGTCATTCTTTTTCCTTTTGCCCCCTCCCCCCCAAAATTGCATTAATTATTTTTGTAATAATATTTTTAAAACAATTTTATATGTAATTCTAGTTCAACTGACATTAAATAAAAAAAATATCTATTTATACGCTTTTTCAAAACCACGATTCCGAGCATAGTCAGTCAACCTTAAATTGGAAAAATTGTATCAGTTATGGGACATGGAATTGTTGAGGGATTTATAATATCTGTTGGTTATGTGAAGCCTGGTGGCTGAGTGGTAATGTATCACGCTACAGGTCCGGGGTTCAAATCCCATGCTGGGCAAGGTCGATTCAGCCTTTCAACCCTTCAGTGGGTCGATAAAGGAGCAACAAGCTTGCTTGGGAACTGAACCCTGGGGGCTTAGCGTCAGACTGACCACTTGACCGAAACATGCACAGCCCAGCGCCTAAGGTCACGTAAACCGAGATAGGCGCAGTGGGCATTGACCCTCATGGGCTGTTGCGCCACTGAGTTCAGTTTTAGTTAATGGTTATGTAATTATTATTTATATTTTTATAAGGCACACACATGTAGACCTGCACATTGTCTTTTCTGATCAATTATCCCCCTCCCCGGGAAATAAGAATATTTTTTCAATGATTATTGTTGCTTCGGATTTTTTGTCATTGCGGAAAATTACACTGGAACAGACTTGGAACAAACCGATTCTGTGAAAGCTCTCCCATTTTTAAATAAATATTCTGAAATCGAAGTTCAAAACATGAACAATCTTTTATTTCTCTCATTCTTATTTTGCAACTCTCACAAAATATTTTCGTGATACACAGTTTTAAAATATGCAATAAATAGGTTTGATAATATACACATTCTTCCATTTTTTCTTCCACCAATCTCGCTTACTTTGAATATTTAAGTTTTTCAGTATGAATCAGTTTTTCATCAGGGATATTTGACGCCTTTGTAGACGAATTCACTCAGTTTTTCTCCCAACTTTTGTCTGTCCAGTATGGAGGTTTGGTATTCTTGAAATTCTTTTGGTCCCGCCAAACCTCCTAATTGTTGCGGAAGGATCTCGACCGGGAAGTATTTGTACAAATTTTTGAGGTTATTACCATGGAAATGGATCTTAAAAAGAGAACAATAAAAAATTAGCAATTGTAATAAAAGTATAAATCAGTCAATAAATGGAGAAAAAACAATATGATAAATACAAATAACAAAATACTACAATACAAAAAAATAATAAAAATAAAAAATTAATGTGTAATAATCATATAACAAATACTAAATATGCCAAAGGTAATATTGCAGTGAATATGAAATAGAATTTAATCAAAAGAAAAACAAACGTTCTATGGTATAAAAGTCTTTTAAGATCAGTATTAACTTATGCATGAGAAACTTGATCCATGCCTCGAACAGATGATAAATATCTACGAAAGGAAGATTTTAAGATTTATTTTTGGAGGAATTCGGGAAAATGGAACGTGGCGAAGAAGATCAAATTGCGAGCTTTATCTCTCATATAAAGAATCTGACATTGTTAACTTTATCAAAATACAACAAATTAAATGGGCAAGTCAAGTTGTCAGAATGGACGAAGACCGCACCACTAAAAAAGTCTTCAATGTCCAACCCATTGGCACTTGAAGAAAGAGCAAGCTAAATCTCAAATCAATTGATGGCCTGGAAAAAGATCTCCTAGTTTTGAGAATTAAGAATTGGAGAACACTAGCAGAAAGAAGGCTGGTCTGGAAAAGGCTTTTTGAGAAGGCCAAGGCTCACCATGGGCTGTCAAGCCTCTGAGGAAGGAAGGAATGTTGCAGTGTAAACTAGAATTTTCGAACAAAATACTTGTAACATGTCTGCTCATGTAAACTTCTCGGAAAACCTTGAAATATTTTTAAAAATTTAAATTTTGAGTTCTGAATGTTAATTTATAAAATTTTAATAGAAAATGAGATGATAAATTTAATAACTAGGCAGGCAAGTTTTAAGGAATAATTTAATGTAATTACATATTTAATTTTTTCCAATACGGTATCTGAAAGAATGATCTAAGCGAATGATTTTCATTCATAAAAATGAAAATAAAGCGATATAATCCATGGAACTATATCATCAATTTCTGAAATTGTGCCATAAAAGTGTTGCACATCTTATGTTTTATTTAATTTATTATTGCTTTTTTTCCATTGGGAAGTTTCCCTATTTTTTTAATGAAATTTTTTTACCTCTTAAAACATATTTTATTGTAACAAATTCGATTTTTAATCCAGAACATTTTTCTCTTTCTCTTGCTCCTCTCTCCTCAACATATCATTTAGAAATATCTTACACGCACAATAAGACTTATGTTACATGTACGATCTAAAACTCGTACGACTTAAAGCATATTTCAATGTAATAAATTCGATTTTTATCAAGAAAATGTTTCTCCTTTTCTTTCTTATATATCCCTCCCCATTGATATTATTTTAAAATATCTTACACGTACAGAAGGAACTACGACTTAAGTGACATGTACGATCTAAAACTTGGACGATTTAAAACGTATTTTATTGTAATAATTCGATTTTTAATAATGTTTTCTTTCTCTTATTCCTATGATATTATTTTAAAATATCTTACACGTACAGAAGGAACTACGACTTAAGTGACATGTACGATCTAAAACTTGGACGATTTAAAACGTATTTTATTGTAATAAATTCGATTTTTAATAATGATTTTTTCCTTTCTTTTGCTGATCCCTTCCCATACATATCCTTTTAGAATATCTTACATATACCAAAAGGCATACGACTTATATTACACGATTTTTCTTATCAACTTTCAAAGGAACGTCGGATTTTGCCTTTTATATTCTTTGAAGTTACTACTGACGTCTAATTGTTTCAAAACACTTTTTTTCAGGGTATATTTAAGTTTAAGAAGTATGATTATATTGAATATTGAATCTGCCAAATCTTATATTACGAAAATGATAATTTATTAATTTAAAAAAATTCACATACCCTATTTTTCATCTTTCTGGATAGCATTGGTTTGATCATGTTGAATGTGAATGTAAAGAAAGGGGGCTCATTTACAATATGTACACCATTGATTCTATGGGGCCATGCATCCTGTAAAAAAGAAACAACATAGAAAAAACAAAGCAAAAAAAAAAAAAAAAAAAAAAAGGAAAGAACCCTTTTTTAAAAATAGAATATTATTTAATATGCTGTTTGTGATTCTTGTATTTTATTTTTATAATTTATTCTTTCGTGTTTTTGATGTATTTCACATTTTCCCTTTTTTCATATATATAATTTCACTAAATACTTGAGAGACTGAACTGAGTTGTATATTAAGCTTAAAAATATCATTGAGATTTTGGAAACTTATAAAGGTGGTTGTCGCAGCATTATAAACAACGATGACTGAGCACAGCTTTTAAATTTACTTATAAGTAGGGTTTTACTGGTTTTAAGACTAGCCAACTTCCCCTTTCCTGTTGATAATTAGGAGTAAGATCCTATGAGAAAAATACTGAATGGAAATTCTAAATCCATTATCACAAAAAGGTAACTCTCACCAAAAGATACATTCAAAAATGCTTCTATCATAAGGAATGAATGAACTATAAACAAGTTATTGCCAGATTCAATTATCCAAAAATAGATTCATAGCTAGAAAAATACAGGCCGAATTGCAGTGCTCTCTCTCTAAATATAATTTAAATTTTTATTGATACAACACGTGCTAAGGTGTACATTATATACTCAACGCACATGTCAATGTATACCGGGTTACTGATAAATTTTGCCGGTGGTTCACTTTTATCACTACAGATAGGGATAAAGGAAGGGGACTATTTCTAGAAATTTACGACTCTGCGATAAAGATTGGAAATGGAAAGGGGGTTCTTCTAGAACCTGTTTAGAAGAGTTTAAATAAGATAAATAATATCAAGTATGTGTTTTGAAAATGTAGAATCTTCAGGATATTTATTAATGGGGGTCTTCTAGATTCTGCTAAGCAGAGTTTAAATAAGATGAAAGAAATCAGGTAAGTTTTGAAAAAGTAGAATTTTCAGGGTATTTATTTCATCAAATGGTAATAAAGGTCGATATTTCTAGAAAAGTTTGGGAATCAATTTTAAGTACGAATCAGTGACTTCTCTTAGCTTGAATTAAATTCTCTTGATGAAACAAAAACAAAAATAAACCTTTTCGAAATACTTAAAATTTACCTGCATTTTATAAACTTGATTTTGTAACGAAAGTTTTAGATCTATATAAAAATTATTTTGTTAAAATTCGATAATTGTGTCAAATTCCAATAAGAAATGAACTTTTTAATAAAACTTATACCACACTCTGAGTTTTATATAATGTGCTCCCAAACTTAACCAAGAAAGTTCTTGCCTCTTGAATTCGTGAACTCTTATAATTTGACTCATACCACGGACTATTGAAAATGCAAAATGAAGGAGTGGATAGAAACTTATGCAAATTTCAAGGTCATCGCTCATCACCGAGTAATACAAATGTTGTGAAATGGGCTGTTTTCTCTGATTCAGTTGAGTAGATTTTATGGATAGGAATCTGCAAATTATGCCGCATCCGTGCCAAATTTCTGTCAGAAAAACTATTGTCCAATTTTGTTTCTTGTCTCATTAGACACTTTTAATAGCAAATAATACCAGGCCACCATCAAAGGAGGCATTTCAGGTAGACAGACAGTTTTACGACTGTCTACCTGAAGAGTGATTGGACTGAGATGGACAAGTTTGTCCATACTTTAAATCTCCACTAATACCTGCCTAGAACGTGGCAAGTTTGAGGAATACTGGTGTGGCTAGAGTGACGTCAGCACAGGTGTGTCGACGCATTCATCGAAAGCAGGGGAGGGACCACAATTCCTTCCAACACCCTACCCTTCTTCCGTTATTTTACAGAATGTATAGGTCCTTGATGTTTTCATATCATTAACCGACAATTTGCTGCTAGGGGCTTACACTCATGACATCTGTGAAGAAGATTGTTATTGATCCCAATACATAGATCCCTTTGTAACGGCGCTAGACTAGTTGGTAGAAGACAAAATATCACAAGATTGTGTTCTTGGACAATTCTCGCTTCTATTTGTCCAATGATAGTCACCCTGTAATGGGCTACTGCCGGTGACACTCCTCTTTCTTGGGAGGGAGAAGGGTCCCAATACTCTTTACTAGATGGATACTTCCTACTGCACACTACACGCATTAACCAACGTGCTCTACAAAACCTACATATGCTTCCCTGCTCAGTATTCTCTCCTGATCTCTCACCAATCGAACATGTCTGGGACATGATTGAAAGCGTCCTGCATGTCCTGCCACTGACGTGTTCAGATGACGAACTGGGGCAAAGGGTTAACTGAAAAGGGAGAGTCATCTTTCAAGATGCTAACTGTAATCTCATTCACGTTTTACCAAGATGCGTTGCTTCATGTACCTCCATCCACAATGGTCCTACAAGTAACTGATATGACGTTATCTTAGCTCTGTGTTACGAGTATCATTTCAAATAAAAAATTATTAATTTTTGGATGTTATTTGTTTGTTTTCTTTTGTCGAGTTTCTTCATTTCTTGGACGTTCCTATTTATTATTGCATTTTCAGAGTATAAAGTTCACTTTTGAGTTACATTCAATATGAATTACATGAAATTATCTTGGAAGTACATTCATTTTGTTAACAAAAGAAAACAAAACTTTCGGGTAATTAACTTTTTTAAAGGCTTATTTATAAAGGATCATACACATTTAAAATAAAACCTCTGCTTAAATAAGATCAAATGCTTAGGTATTATCAAATAAGCTAAATTGACGGTTTCATAAGTTTTGATGTACTATATTTACTTTAACAGAATCTCAATATCTTTCATTATTTATGTTTTGAAATCTTTAACTTTTGCTTGAAAATCAAGAGTACTTCAGAATATTCTAAATTAAAAACGTATTATTAATATCCCTTTTAATAACTTAAGTTTTTATTTTACCTGTAGACCTCTGGGCAACAAAGATATTGTAGTAGGAGTGCTTAAATAGGCCAGTTTCTTCAATGACACGTCTTTAAAATCAAAAATTATTGAGCTGCCGCAGACTTGAGATACTTCTGCATCAATACCTATATCTGCGCTTAGAAAACCGGTTCTGAAAATGTCTTCTACATTTAGAACATTTTCGTCCACATCTCCTGTAAATAGAATGGTTAAAATTACAAAAAATAACTCCTTTTGCATAAGAACAGAGTAATTTAAGACAGTGGCGTAACGGAGAATATTAGGACCCCCCTGCAAACTCTGGTTTTGGACCCTAAGTCCAAATACGTAATTAGCGTCAATCAAGTTTTGGGCCCCCAAGAGTTCCTGGGCTCCCCTGCAATGTGGGGGTTGCAGGGGTGTACGTTAGCCACTGATTTAAGTAATACCATTGCCAAAAAAAAAAGCGATTCTCTTTTACATTTCCTTCCTCTTCAATAGAAAACATTTTATTAAAGATTTTGCATTAGTTTACTGACAATTATTGCAAAGCATGCTAAAATATAACTCTTAAATTGTTCACCTTCCATAGGATTAATATTACATTCTCGAATTCAAGATGGCCGATCGTTATGAGTTGAATTTACTTAAAAACTAAACTTTTGAAATTATGTTTTTTTAAGAGCTCTTAAGGTGATTGTATACAAAATTAAATATTAATTTAAATACCGATGCAAGCAAAGAGTCCTTCGGCTAAAGACTTAACACATCACTCAATAAGTCCCGGGTGTGGCATATAGAGGGCGATACCTTCTAATTTTCCCAAGCACAACCTAGTAGTACTAACTTTCAAACGACATGCGTCACACACACAAAATTTCATGATAATATCTTACTTAGTTCAAAAGATACAAGGGTTTTAGGGAAGTAACTTTTGTTTGCTTAGAAAACATGGAAGAAAAAGAATTTCGCGTGTTAATTAAGCATTGCTTTTTGATTGGACACGAAACACTGTTCAAACAAAACAATGACTGGATAAGTGTTATCCAGACTCTGCTCCATCACCAACAATGGTTAAGAGATAGTACGCTGACTAAAAAGGTGGTCGCACAGATACAAACGATGCTGAACTCTCAAGTCGCCCAAATTTTATAGTTGTTCCAGAAAACTTCAAAAAAGTTCATAAAATCGATTTAGCCGATCGAAAATTGAAGCTGTGTGAGATAGCAGAGTATTTAATATTATTAAAAGGCAGTGTATTCACTATTTTGTATGCATATTTGTCAATATGAAAACTATATTCAAAGTGGGTGCCACGCTTGCTCACTGTCGATCAAAAACAACAACTCATCGACGATTCATAGCACTGCTTGGAGCTGTTTAAGAAAAATAAACAGGTTTTTTTACGAAGATATGTGATAATAGAAAAAATGGATCCACTATTACATGATAAAATCAAAAAGATCATCAGCTCAGTGAACAGCAGCTAGTAAAATCTGTTCAAATCAACCAAAAACTCAAACATCATCTGGCAAGGTTATGGCCAAAGATGTTCAAAGCGACCAAAAAATCAAACTTAACCTGGCAAAGTAATGGCCCCCATTTCTCCGAATTTCCACATCACGTCATCATAAAGATTTTGAATATCAAGAAATTTTCCTCTATATGGCGGAACTTTATGAACATCTGGACTTGCTTATGACTCATTAAAGACGCGCATATCGGAGACTAATTAGTAATGAATATTTTTTTCAAATGGGCTGCATTTTAGTACACAAGCTTTTACAGACACGTTAAGTCCCCCAAGTGGGAGAGCTATTTCGGTGGGGCGCCATCTAGTGCCGGCTCTCACTACCAAATTTTGACGCTTGAATTAGTTTTAATCCAAGCACTCGTCAGATGCTAAATGTTACCATGAGTTAATTTTTCCGAGAGTACCAGAGCCAAATTGATATTCAAGAGATTTTTTACAGGCCACATAATCATATGGCATGCTTGCCTACGATTTTCGCATTTAGTAATGAATATTGAGGGCAGCTAATATTTACATTATATTCAACGAGTAATATCTCTTTCAAAATAAAAAGTTTTTCGTGATGCTGTAATGAATTTATTGCGTATTATCGCAACAATGCCAACCCTCAAGATAACTCACCAAGTTGGCAACCCTGATTTTGCATGTGCCGTTCTCGATGAATGGACAATCATATGTTTTGTTTCATGTAATGTAGCCAATACGTTTGTGATAGTACATCAGAACTCGCCAAGAACGAATTTGAACGGGAAAAAAAGAACAAATAGAGAACTACAAATATAATACAAGTGTATTACAGTTTTACAATGTGAGCAATGAGAATGAGCAATTGTATAATTTGTACAAGGGGGTTGGTCCACCGTTATGTGGACAGGGGGTACCCCCCCCCCTCAATTAAAGAAAATTTTGCGATTATAACATTAACTGGTAGTAATTAAAAGTCGGGACTTACCTATTAGAAATATTAAAACACCTTCTGCATTATAGCCTCTTTTCATTGTGAGGTATACAATGTTCTTTTCTAAAAGGCCTTTTATGTCTGATGGAACTTTATTGAGTATTTCTGGGTACATTGATTTGAGTCCATAATAAATTTTAAGACATTTGAAAGATCTTTTAACGTCATACTTTTTTGATCGAAGAAATCTCAGCAAGAAGGAATCCTCTGTCGGAATTTGAAATTCTTCTTCACCTGATGGAAGAAGAAAGAGAACATCCTTATCAGAGATACGAAAAATTTATAAATAAATATAATTGTGTCTTCACAAATAAGGAAGAAAATTATTACAATTAAAAAAAATTGCTATGTTTTTTCCCACTTATTTGGCTTTAATCCCTTTTTGCATGTCATTTTTGCAATATCTGTTCTAAAAAATTTATTTTTCTATTTAAAACTTTCTTTTAGTTTTGAGAAAGAGAGTGAGAGAATGGATAAAATAAAAAGAGAATGAATTAGAGAAAGAGAGTAAGTGAGTAAATGTGGAAAAAGAGAGTAAGTGAGTAAATGAGAAAAAAGTGAGGGAACGAAAGTACGTGAGTGAATGAGAAAAAAAGAGTAAGTGAGTAAATGAGAGAAAAAACAAGTGTGTAAATGAGAGAAAAAGAGTAAGTATGTAAATGAGACAGAAATGATAAGTGAGTTAATGAGAGTAAAAGCAAAAGTGAGTGAGTGAATGAATGAGAGAAAAGGAATAAGTAAATCAGAGCCAGAAAAAAATTATAAAGGAATTTTTTATAGTTATTATTATTTAATGTTGCAAAATATATATATCCCATTTAAAGAAACATAAATTAAAGCTTATTTAAATTTGAACAATGTATAAAAATTTTGAATGTAGCAAAAGAACAACAACAGCAGCCACATTGATATAATAATAATAATAAAATACAACAATAAACCAATATAATTATCCATAAAAAGAAGTAATTTTTATGCAGACTGAGCTAGCATAGAAAAATAAAAACAAAATACTGATGAAGTAAGTTTCGAAAACATTTGAGATGAAAAATAAACAATGTCTATTTATATTTTTCAGTCTGCATCAAAACAATACAAACAAAATTAGAAAATGTAAATAAGATATTTGTGATAAGTTTAATACATATTCCCCACATTGAGCTGAAACGTGATATTGATATTTTCAAAATACTTATGATATGGAAGATAAAATTCAAGCCGCCGAAACTTTTCAAATGAAGAATTAACACTCTGTATGACACTTAAAATGAAAAAGAAAAAGAAAGAAAAGAAATCAATAGTGCTAAATTTTACTTATTTTATTTTATATAAAAATATTTTCTTCCTATAATACATCAAAATGTGATACACAGCAATTTGCCACAAACAGTTTTTCCATTCTCAAAAACTTCCATATTATTTATATACAGTATTTGAACTACCTTTTGAGTTTAACTTGATTTTAAAGATATATGTACCAAAAATTTAAATTAAACTTAAATAAAATAACTTATTTACAAGCAATCCTTATTTCATTCTGAAAAAATAATTTATTTCTATTGCTGGGTGACCTAACTCTTTTTCTGCAAAAGAAGAAATTTTTAATAATTTACATTACATTAAAACGAATCTTTAAGTATAGCAACATAAATTCAAATACTATTTTAAAACTGTTCTTAACGTTACACACAAACTTAGAGAATTACGTTGCTATGGAGAAATTTTCAGTGTAAATAACAGCAATATCCAGTTGGCCTCTTAACCGGTGACCATGAAACCGAATTCCTTGGCCTGATAATGGATTACGAAGTATGCGGTAAACATTCATAACAACAGATGGAAAAAACAGTAGAAACCCCAACACACGTTGAGAAATATATTAAGGTATCGACTACTTGGGACAACATTTTTTTAAAAAAAACCCGGAGATATGGGGATTTTTTTTGTGGTTTTTAGATTTGTTTAGTACATTTTAAGAAAAATATGTTAAAATTAAGAAGAGAAAAAGAAGTTATTCTTACTAAAATGTGGGAAAAAATTAGTAAACATTTACAATAAATAATATAAACGGGGCTTATTCTATACCAAAAGTTTATGAAGAATTTTTCAATTCTGATGTGTTGCTATGTTATTCATTTTTGAAAAGACCTCCAGGATAAGAGATATTTTAATTTGTACAAAAACTAGAGCATTTTATCTTAGTTATTACATAAAATTGCTTAAAAAACAGTGATTATATTCCCATAAAGGACTGTAAATTTTGTAATAAAACAGCGATTGATAAATCTGATGGCTGAAAACACTTCTACTATTATACAGAACCACAACACAAAAAAATTCAGTTCATTATTTTCAAAACTTTTTGAGAAATCGCTGCCCCCATTTGAGCATTTTCAAAAAAACACATTTCGAGTAAAACGCGTTTTAAAGTGACATTCTCTCTCTCTTGCTTAAAGTAGTGGTATCTGCTTTCACTAAAACACTTGTAGTTTATCATCTAGTGAATGGAAAATAAAAAACTTGGTATTTTTATAAAGCTAATAAGATGACCCATAAAATAAAATCATAAACAAAATTTGGCAATGTTTGGCAAAATTCACAATTTTAGGGTAGTCGGATACCGTAAGTCACTTTCTCGCTTGAAAGATTGGTTGAACCAATTAATTTAAGAAGTGAACTCTATTTATCTTTAAAGTACATTAAACTGAATACAGTTTTATGTCAGTTTTCTTTAAGTTTGATGAACATCGAAGAATTCTTGAGATGTTTTGATTTTGTTATTGTGCTAGTCAAATTTGTCCTTAAACGTCGAATGGAAGGACAAAAGAAGAATAATTAATTTAAAACGACCTATTTTTTTCTTTCGAAATGTTTTTCAAACATCATGGTGGCCTTTAAATTTGTCTGTGAAAGCGAAAATATTTTGTAGCCAAAAAATATTATTCAAACTATGTTAAAATTTTATAAAAAAAAATACCCTATATACTTATGATAAGAAAAGTATCACAACGATTTATTTGTTTGAAATTCTGTACAATATTTCTAGATCATGCGTAGGATCGTAAATATCATTGAGCATCTCCCCCCCCCTCTTGAATGAGAAAGGGAAAAATTGATTTTTTTATACTGGATAATTTATTTCAAGAAATTAAACCAATTTTCTATTATGACATTTATAGCCTCCCTTTTAAAATTATTTATCTAATTAAAAATAAATTTAATTTATTTATTTATAACTAAAAGTCTTCGCATTATTTTTGATTTAAAAGGATTGAACCGGAAGATTACAAAAAATATATATAATTACAAACACTAGCGCGACATTTATTGGGAATTTATTCATTCGATTGAATACATAAAACAATTTTCATTATTAAGAAAATTATTAATCACAACCAGGAAAAAAAAGGGTTAAGGTTAGGCAAAACAATAAAGAGACCATTTTTCTATCGATTTCTCCCAGGCCGCCATGTTTCTAATTACAGTTCTGTAAATATGCAGATGCTTTGTCATGTAGAAATAAATTCTTAAAGCCCTATAAATAAATTTATCACTCCTGTTTTTGCGAGGCCAACAATAGAAACTAAAGTGCCAGGTTTTACTTGAATTTCTTTATGTAAATTCTCAAAATAGTTTCTGAATTGCATTAATGTTTAGGAAAGATTAAGGACGACCTTAAATATATGAATATATATCATCGCGAAATTCTTTTGAAAAATAATCATAACTTTAATATTTTAACCTTTTTTCTTTACTTATGGAACATGGTTCTGGTGTTTCAAAATTTGGAACAGTGTTTTATAAAACCTTTACACATGTTTAAATAATAAAATAAAGAATTTTATTAAGAATAAATTTATTTTAACTCTATTTCGAAAGTTTTTGTTTGACAAAAGCTCTTAAAATACTTTTTTAATTGAGAGAGAGAGAGAAATCCTTGTCCTGAAATAAATTATTAAAAGAATCAAAGATGCATGAATTATTTTTTTTACTACAAAAAATAATAAAGTTCAAAAATTTCTTGGATTTTATGTGAAACGTGAATCACAAGGATCGTTACGTAAATATATCTGACTATTGAAGATATCTGAATCATTATAAATAAATCTAATTAGAATCTTACATAGTTCGAATCTTCTGAACATGGCTAGATTGTTAAAAAAAAGTCTGAAAATTATTTGTGTTTTAAATTTGGAAACAGCTAAGTATATGAATTGTCATTAGAAAGAAGCTCTTATGTGTTTTCTTATCAATCTGTCAATGTTTCCCGACTTTTTCGTTTAAAAGAAAACTTAATTTTAGCAGAAATAAGAATTGCAGAAGTCTAATTAAAATCTATATTTCAGCAAAATAATTAATTGTATTCAACTATATTTTAATTTAGCCCCTTGATTTATCTTTTTAGAATTATCTCACTTAGATCGAAATATTTATAATTTCCACAGCCATGTTCAAATCCTAATTATAATAATTTCATCTTTGGATTAGGTTTGGATATTCAATTGTACAATGGGACGGAAACTTAGCATAGAATAGTTATTAATTTAATGTAATAATGGAATGTAAGCCCTTTTAGCTACATACCTTTTATTTTATATTGCAAATGTCTTTTTTATTTACTCTCTGATTTATTAAAAGATAAATAAGTCCACTTCTAAATTACATATTTTAAAAATCCTTGTTCACAGGCTTTGTACAGAAGTCTTGGTTGTATATAAGTAAATATTATTATTTCAGAAACATTTCCATAAAAAGAGAACGTTTTGAAAATATGACATTCTTTTTCAATTCCTGCTATTAGCTCTCTCTCTCCCTATATATATATATATATATATATATCTTGTTCAAATTTTCAATTGTTAATAAAATACTTTCTATTCATCCATTCAAGTTCAAATACTTGACACTTGATGAGAAAACAGTTTTTTCAAATATTAATTCATTACTTAAATTAAAAAATGAATAAAAAGTAGCAAACAAAAATACTAGTTCAACATCATATATAGAAAGGACAATCGTTCGTAGCGGCCTTGTAGCGCAATAGATAACCCGTTGGACTTCTAATCTAAAGGTTGTGGGTTCGAATCCCACCTGGATGGCATGATTTCTGAGAATGTGATTCTTTTTACTGTACTATTTTATTAGAATAATTAAATGTGTAATTAATGAATAAATGTAACAAACAAAAATTAGTCCAACACCATATATAGAATGGAAAATAGTAAGGAAAATCACTTTCTATCTTGCCATTTAATATTGTGATTCTGTCAATCATACGTATATAAATATTTATATTAATTGTAACTATTTAATAAAATTAACTAAAATAAAATTTTTCTTTATTGACCTAAGTAGGAATTGACTTAAATATTTTTATATTGCTTGTTTCATTTTTTTTACCAAAAAAATTGCATTTAAATAATTTTTTATTGTAATAATATTCCCTCAAAATTTCATGTATATATTATAATTCAGGTGATACTAAGCATCAAAAACATTATTCATTTATACGCTTGTACAAAAAACCCGATTCCGAACGTAATTGGAGGCCTTAAATAAAAATTTGAAATTTGCGTATTGAGAGATGCCAATGATAACTAACAAATCTATAAAAAAAATTCTCTCTCTCACTTTCTAGATAGAAATTAATTCATCTTCAAATAGATAGATAATGAAAGCCAAATTTTGAAATTAAATAACTTACTTTCAATAAGTTTTCTTAAGGCTTCCAAACTCTTCTTTCTTACTTCAGGTGTTTCACCCAACTCCGACTCGGCTTTTTTGACAATCTCTGGGGTCAATTCTTTTGTCCAGAATGGTAGCAAAGCCATCACTGTTAGCACGGGGAGAAACTCTTCAGTAATATAATAATAATAATATATGCCTATCAGCTTATATGTAGATATAAGTCAGACGATTACGTAAAGGGAGATAATGGACCCTCTCTTTCCAGAGGGTGCTAGAAGTTGAAGAAAGTGTACAGCCAACCACAACTGTTTTTCTCCAGTTTAGTTCACGTGATACCATAGACTATGAGAAGAGTGAGAGATAATGACCTTGTTTAGGAAGTGAATATCGAGATGGAGGGGTTGGGTCACGTGACGAGACGTGTTTTTGCTTTTTCTTTTCCTTTTTTCTCTTTCGACAGAAGTCTGAAGTCAATTTAGCGTCTTCGTTACTATAATGCCATTACTCTGAAGAAATAGGGGAAATTATCCTAATGAGGATTTTCTGATTTTTCCACTTTTCTTTACGTTCTTGTGATGAATTAGTGAAAGGATAATGAGAGAGACAGGATAATGTGCCGTGTGTTCTTTGTTTTTCTAATGATCATTAATAGTGATTTAGATAACAAATAGAAATCCGAATTATGCAAAAGTTTGTGAGTGTGTGTTTTCCTTTCTTCTTTTCTTTCCTTCCTTTTTTTTTTAAAACAGACATTTAATATTATATTAAAGTAAAGATTTTTAAAAATGGATGATTTTTAAAGATGATCCAAATTAAAATAGCGTCAGTAGAAAAATAAATTAATGATTTTTTTCTCCTAGTTTTCTATAAAGAAAAAGAGAAAAATTGGTGAAGTAAGTAGTTAACTACTAACCATTAAAGTTTGTGACATTGCGTTTAAATAATTATTAATTATTTGAATATTAAACAGAAAACTTGGGAAAAAATAAACTGAAATTTTTGCAACTTAATGTTGTTTTTTTAAAAAAAATTTTTAAATGGGAAAAATTTAGAAGTCATTAAATGTAAATTTTATTCTAAGTATTGCATTAAAAAAACTTAAAAATGTATAGAAAATAGCTTCCTTTAATACAAAAAACTAAATAGAAAATGAAAAAAAAAAATAACAATATACACAAAACATTTTTTTTACTAATTTAAATGTTTCAAGAAAATAATTTTGGTAAAAAAAATATTAATTGAATAATGCTTTTTTTTAAATATTTTTGATTGTTTAATCATGTATGAAATGTTTTAATTAATTTAAAACATTGTACTTTTGCCAGCTGGGTGGCGTGGTTGAATTGTCGCTGGCCTTCTGCACCAAAAGTTGCAGGTTCGACCCCGACCCAAATCGGTGGATTTTCATGATGCAGAAAATTGACAGTGGCCACATGTCGTATGATTACACGGGATGTAAAAGATCCCTAGAGTGTCTGTTTGGTTTGGTGCTCTGGGCAAAATTAAATCCTATTGTACAGGTTAGCAGAGTCAGAGCTCAAGTGCTCTCTCTAGGGAGGAAACTGCGTCAAAATTACCTGCTGCGCGATTGGTATCCGCCTATAGGGTGCCGCACTAAAAAGAGACACTAGATTCCGGGGAATGTTTTAGGTCTGCAAAGGTAACGCACTAATACGCAGCCCATTAGAAATAAAAAAAATTTTAACGCACATATTGCTTATAAATACATGGAGTACTGATCAAATTTACCGTTTTAAAATGTTTTTAGAATATTGGTGTATACTCGTAATTTTTGGGGACATTTCAAAACTTAATTTACTATGTTTCTCAATAATTTAATTTCAAACAATATATATATTTTTTTTGCTTGTACAATATTAATTTTACTTTATAATTTTTTAAAAAAAAGAGCATTTTATGGTCACTAGTAATTTTTTATTCACTTCAAATTATATATAATCTTTGTTTTTGAAACTTTATGTAGACTGCGAATGGCAACAGTAGACGTAGAATAAAATGTTATTTGTTTTGTAATGTTTTCGTGAAAGCGATGTCTTTAACAAAGTAAATGTTTTTTTTCAAAATATAGGAGTGAAAAGTAAATTTTAGATAGAAAAATAATGTTTTGTGATGTAGCAAACACAACATGTTCTCCATGTCTGCTTGTAATACAACTATAAATTTCAAAATTATTTTTTTTGTTTTTAACTTTTATCTAGCACAGGGGTCGGCAACCTTTTCACTCTGGCATGCCAAACCAATCTACCAATATGATTCAGCGTGCCACACAAAAGGCCATTTTTAAACAAATCGATAACCGCAATAACGCATGAAGAGTTAGACAGTAGAGGTCAATAATATACATTTACAATTTTATTATATTTAAATTTTGCATCATTTAAAGATATTCCTTAACATAAAAATAAACAACATAAATTATATTTATTTCTTCAAAGAAAATTTTAAAAAAAATTAAATAGTACCTATATTAAGTAATTTAAACATATTTATTAAAAGAAGAAATGTACAACATAAAATATAAGTATTTCCCTTCATTATAGCTAAATGAAAAGATAAATACAAATTTTAATGCGTACCTAAGGCTTGTGCATTACTCTGTTTTCATACCGCAAGATCAGGTGTATAATGTGTGACTTTCAATTTGACACTATTCTCAGCATTCAATAGTTAAACAATTTCTTTGTGGACTCAAAATATTCTTTATAAGAGGAAAGATTTTTTTTCCTTAGATATTTAGAACCAAAAGTGGAAAACAGATTTCATGCAGTTTTCTTCCTTCAATCTGTTCAGCAATGACATTCAATAATTTACTAATTAGTTGCAAAATTATCTTTACAGTCATCTGTTTTTTAGGTTTTTTTCGTAATTCTGTAAATGTCCATAATTCTGAAGATGTTTGTCAAATAAGGCAGATTAAAAATTTATCATTTTCCATCCACTCAAAAATTGACAAATCTGTTGAGTAGTGCAGAGTGCCACAGAGAATTGTACCGCGTGCCATAGGTTGCCGACCCCTGATCTAGCATATTATATTATATGTAATATTTATTTAGAATGGTTGAGTAGAATTTGCTCTGTAGGATAAGTTTTATATATATATATTTTTTTACTACAGTTTGATGTCTGTATCAACATAACTCAAGCTCAAAATATTAAGACGTTCGATTTTAAAAAAATCTAAGAGTTAATAGCTATTAATAATAAATATTTATATACTTTAAAGCAGTATTGAAATATGTAGCTAAAAATTTAAAGTTTATGTGAAACTTATAAGTACAGAATTTTTCCTGTTTTCCTGCCTAATTATGAGGGAATGGATCTCCCTCCCTCAAGTTTTGGGGGTAATCCTGGATGTACCTGATAAACTTTCTGGATGAGAAATCGTAGGCACGCATATTATCTATATATATAAAGGAGAAAAGCGACTCACTCACTGACTGACTGACTGACTGACTGACTGACTGACTGACTGACTAATCACGAAATCTCTGGAACTATTCAACCTACAGACTTGAAATTTGGTAGACATGTTCCTTTGATAGAGTAGACATCAGCTAAGAAAGGATTTTCCGAAATTCGAAACGCAAGGGGCGTTACGGGGGGTTAATGGCTTTAATAATAATTGTTTCCATGTTTAAACTACTTGATGTACAATCTTGAAATTGGGTAAGCGGATTCCTTTCAGAGAGTAGAGATCCGCTACAAAATGAGTTTGCTAAAAAACGACCCCCAAGTGGCGTTGCAGGGGCTTAGGGGCGTTATAGATAATTATTTCTATTTTTAAACTGTTTGACGCACTGTCTCTAAATTTGATATATAGATTCCTTTCGTAGAATAATGATCAGTTACAAAACGGGTTTTGTGAAAACAGATTTCTAAGTGGCGTTGCGGGGGATTAAGGGGCGTAATAGATAAATATATCCGTTTTTAAACTACTTCACCTACCTGCTTGAAAATTGGTAGGTAAGTTTCTTTCTTGGAGTAAATATCCGCTACAAAATGGGTTTTGAGAAAATTGACCCCCAAGGGGTGTTGCGGGAGCGGGGGGTTTAAGGGGCGTTATAAATTCCTATTTTTAAGTTATTAGACGTACAGTCTTGAAACTTAGTAAGCAGATTCCTCTCATAGGGTAGAGATACGCTAAAAATGGGTTTCGTGAAAATTGCCCCCAAGTGGCGTTGAGGGGACTTAAGGGGCGTTATAGATAATTATTTCCATTTTTAAACTATTAGAAGCACAGTCTTTATATTTGATAAAGATATTTCTTTCATAGAGTAGAGATCAGCTATAAGAAGGTTTTGTGAAAACAGACCTCTAAGTGGCGTTGCAGGGGAATAAGTGGCGTAAGAGATAAATATTTTCGTTTTTAAACTACTTGACCTACCTGCTTGAAAATTGGTAGGAATGTTTCTTTCATGGAGTAAATATCCGCTACAAAACGGGTTTGGAGAAAATTGACCCCCAAGGGGGGTTGCGGGGGGTTAAGGGCAGATATAAATAATTATTTCTTTTTTTAAACTATTAGACTCACAGTCTTGAAATTTGGTTAGCAGATTCCTCTCAAAGGATAGAAATACACTGCAAAATGTGTTTTGTGAAAATCGACCCCTAGGTGGTGTTGCGGGGGTTCAAGGGGCGTTATTGATAATTTTTTTGCATTTTTAATTAATTGGACGCACAGTCTTCAAATTTTGCTAAGCAGATTCCTTTCATAGAGTGCAATTCCCCTACAAAATGGGTTTTGTGAAAACAGACCCAGAAGTGGCGTTGCGGGGCTCCAGTGGCGTTATAGATAACTATCCCCATTTTTAAACAATCAGACGTACAGTCTTGAAATTTGATAAGCAGATTCCTTTCGTAAAGTAGAGAACCACTACAAAATGGGTTTCGCGAATATCAACTATCAAGTTTAATTTTGGGAGATTAAGAGGCGTAATCGATAAATATTTCCATTTTTAAACTATTTGATCATCCTGCTTGAAAATTGGTAGGCATGTTCCTTTCATGGAATTGAGTTCCTCTAACAAAGAGTAAAACGAAAATTGACCCCAGGGATGTTTGCGAGGGGTCAAGAGGAGTTACAGAAAAAAATTCCTGTTTTTAATTGTTAGACCCATATACTCGAAATTTGTTAAGCATGTTTCTTTTGTTGAATAGGGATCCACTAAGAATAAATTTTAAGCAAATCAAGTTCTGGGGGGTTGCAGGGGGTTACTGGGACGTATTGACAAAAAAATTACTTTTTTCGAGCTACAAGGACTATAATAATGAAATTTGGTTTGCATTTTTCTTTTGTTGAATTGAAATCCGCTAAGAGCGGTAATTTTGGAAAACGGCTCACAACGGGATTACGGGGATATTTATAATAAAACTTTTGCTTTTTTCTGTTAGATTTAGACTTGAAATTTGGCTTGCATGTTCAATTTACGGAGTAGAGATCCACCGAAAATTGGTTTTGCGGGAATCCACTTGGTTTTTGAGTTACGAAAGAGCAAACATCATTATATGCTTCAATTTTAGAGATTTTTAGAAAATACAAATTAGATGAGTTCTGCCCTTTTTTTTTATCAACAGGTGACAGTTACAGGTATAAGTATATTTTTCAATTCAATCGAATTCTTAATGCTAGGACTTAGATATCAATAATTTATACATATATATAAGCAGAAAAAATTTATAAAACATCATGAAATACCCAGCGAAGCGGGCGGGTAACAGCTAGTATGATTATATGGCACGCGCGTAAAAGATTCATTGTGTATCAATTTGGCTCTGGTACTCTCGGCAAAATTTAATCACGGCAATATTTAGCATTGAATTGAATTGAATAATTTCCACCTTAAAAAAATTTGGTTGCGGGAGCCACCACTAAAGGGCTCTCACTCTTGGCAACTTGGGGCGTATCTGCAAATGGCTTAGCTGCCAAAATGCAACCCATTTGGAACAAACAAACAAACTATAGCTTTCATTTTTATATATATGCAGACTCTCCTTAGATTGATATCTATTTCTGTAATTTATCCATAAAAAAGTATACTTAAAATCTGACAAACCAAGATAGGAGTTATCCCAGTGAAACTGAAATCGGATAAATGGAGTGTACATGAATTGAAAACGAAATGTGCTAAACTTTTTCTTTTTGATCATAAAACAATAAAAAAATGGCGAATCATGAAATTAAATTCTGTCTCCATATGACGCAAAGATTCTTGAATTTCAGGAAACTTCTGAAATTCCTGTTTTCTTGGATTCAGAAAATTTTAATTTTAGAGGGTTCTGTTTACATCGTAATTGGTGTGAGTGAGGGTTTAACGTCGCACTCAAAAAGCAACACGAATGCTAACTCTCGTAATTTTGAACTGTGGTCAAATGACTAGGACGACACTGTTGCGTTTCTCGTCCTTTCAGCTGGAATATAGGCTTTTTAATGCAGATAGAATTACTCCTTCAATACCAACACGATCTCTCCTAGAATATTGCAGAATTTTTTATCTGAAAATATTCTCTGGTAGCCAATAGCGATGAACAAAAAACATCTGCACTGCTCTCGGAAGCCAAACCTCGAGTGGAATTCGAAAGAAGTAAAAAGACATCGTCCCATTCTAATTGGAGACTCGGCTGAACCATCCGAAAGAGAAGACGAGAGAGCTTACTCTCCTACTATTGAAAGTTTCTGCAATCTTAATACATTCAATAGATCGAATAACTTGTTGCCTGAATTTCATAAAAATTAATAAAACTAAAACATTCACAAAAATTTCATGAAATTTAATGCAAAATGTTCAAGTTTTTTGACAAACAAAAAAAATTTGAGTTTGGGAAAATAATCTTATACTTTTCTTTCCATTGTCTATTTTTGCATCAAATTGTGAACGAATTGTTCGATGTCATCCCTTTTGCTATTCAATGCACCATTGGAATGCGCGTCTAAGTAACTACGCATACTTTCGTGATGTTTCTCATTTAAGATGACGAGAGCACAGGGGAGCTGCATTATTCATTACATTTTCGACGTCAGGATCTGCTTCAACAACATTTTTTGAGCTTTGAACAAACTCCAAAATGTCTTTGTCTCTTATAATAGGTCTGTACATACATTATCATCATCTATTGCAGTGATCTTTAAGCTGAGCTTGACGTAACCCTGGACTTACGAGGCATACCCAGGGGTTCCCCGAGTCACAATAAAAAAAAAAATCGAGAAGAAATAAATGTTTGCAAAATCGATTCACGTTCTCTCTGAAATTTGTATAGTTACAAGTGTCTGAAGCTCATCCTATTCATTAAAACCGAAAATTTTATTTATATATATATTTACTTTATTTTGCGACACTTTTTAAACTTTTATTATAATATAATCAAAGAATATTAACACGTTTTACCTTTATATATATACTTCCTGCTTGATTGTGAATATTTTATTGTTTACTATCTCGGGTTCCTGGAAAAAATTATATACTCGTTAGTTAGCACAATGTCTTGCAAAACTAAATAGTTTTCTAATGGAAAGTGCACCATTTTACGTTTGTGGAAAACAACACCTATAATGAAGGAAAGGGAGTATCATATCAACAGAGTTGATGTTAAAAATCTAAATTTTAGCAAGAACAGCCTTTAGATTTTAGGTTGCAAATTCAAGCAAAATACACGGGATTTCTCACACAGCTATAAAAATTTTAATGCCCTTCAGAACATTGTGTTTAAGTGAAATATATTTCTCAAAGTATAAATGGTCACAAAAGCAAAGTATAAAAACAAATTAAACTCCAAATATTAATGCGATTTCATTTAATCTCAATAGACCTAGACTTCGACAGTTTGTACAAAAATACTAGCATATACCAGTTACTAAATATAATGTATGGGTAGGTGACAGTTGAATCACAAATTAATATTATTAATAAGTAAATCATATTAAAAATAAATAAATTTTTTTAAATTAATGAAATAGTTTTTAATTGCCATTACATAAAGTGCCAATAACATGTTGATCTACACTGGTGTCCAAAAGTTAAGCATAATTGATAATTATGCGAAAAACGAAGGAACTGTAATTCAGAATGGCAGGAAACGTGATATGCGAGTGTAAAATGGTTATAAAATAAGGAAAGAAATCAAAAGAATGATAATAATTAATTGTATTATCCAAAGTAGCAGTTTGAAAGAAAACTGAGCATAGCAAGGATTCACCCTTTAAAGAAAAAATGAAAGAAAACATTTAATAAAATACTGATGCTGCAATTTAATAAGACGTGTGGTCACCTCTGACCGCCAGGCACGCGGCACAGCGATTTACCATACTTGCTATGAGATGATGAATGAGTTGTGGGCTCAGATGGTTCCAAGCTTCTTGGAGAGCTCTCTTCAGTTCTGTAACGGAGCTTGGTGGGTGCGAAAGGGCTGCAATTTGTCTCCCGAGCATATCCCATACATGCTCGATAGGATTTAAATCAGGGAAGTTCTCAGGCCACCACATGCGCTGAATGTTTTCCATTTCAAGGAAGTCATCAATCAGCACCGCTCGGTGACATGGCGCATTATCATCCATGAATATGAAGTCAGGACCGACAGCACCTCGAAACAAGCGAACATAAGGCTCAAGAACTTCGTCTCTGTATCTGTGAGAGTCACAGACCCCGTGTCAAAGAAATAGAGGTCTGTGCGGCCGTCCATCATGATGCCTGCTCATACCATTACTCCCTTGGAAAATGATGTCTTTCCGTTATGTTTCTTGGTTCAAAACGTGTTCCACGTTCTCTCCATATCGTTACCCGCCGAGAATCACTTCTCAGACTAAACCGGGACTCGTCACTGAACATCACATTGGCCCACTCTCCCACACTCCAATGTTGATGTTTCAAACTCCAGTTCAAGGGAGCGCGTTTATGCGCAGACGTGAGGAGAATGCATACTGTTGGTCTTCTGGCATACAGGCCAGCATGATTGAGTCTCCTGTAAACAGTTTGTCTCGAAATTCACATTCCTGCGGTGACTGTGAGCGCCGAACCTAGTGCTCTGGCAGTACTGCCCCTCCGACGTCGCACACTTATTACCAGATATCGGTCTTGGCAAGGGGTCGTGACTCTTGGTCGACCTGATACTGGTGGTCGGGTAACATCTCCGGTTCTTTGAAACCTCTGCCACTGTCTTGGGATCACAGACTGGTCCACATTCAGAATTCGAGATACTTCGGTTTGTGATCGTGAGGATTCCGTCATTCCAACGATTCTTCCTTTCGTAAACATGTCCATTTGGCGTCTTCGTGCCATCATTCAACTTGTTTGCTGGTTAACAGCGTTCCTTCGCACAGCAGTGGCACGAAACTTGTTTGAACTGCCTATGCTGCGTGAATCGATTTCTCCGTGTTCCGACATGCGCCGGTGTTTCGCGCAGGACGTAGTCGATTGAAAAGTGTTGCATAAACCCAATGTTTCTTCTTCACCCATTTAATATCCGCAAGAAATCTGGAATAATTTTACGAATATTTACTCCATGTTTTTCGCATTTTACGATTTATGCTTAACTTTTGGACACCAGTATACTTTAAATATTATTTTGAGATATATTCTTCTAAGTATGTGTGTGGCATGGGGTTCCACGAAAACACTTTCTTTTACTTGGGGTTCCACGAAACCACCTTCAAGTTGTAGGGGTTCCGTGGGTTGAAAAAGTTTGAAGACCTCTGGACTAGAGCAACGAATTCTTCTACAGTAGGACAGTCGAATAAACCAGAAACATTCTCAAACATTTCATCAAATGTTGGCTCCAGACGGGAAATCTTTTCGAGTTAAGTGATTTTAGTTTCGTGTGAAGAGAAAAAAATGCATGAAAATACATGGTAGTTTGTCGAAACCGTTCAATTATTTCGTGTTAACTGCTATTTCGTCTAAGCGCTTTCGCGTTAAACGTATTTCACTGTATGTAGATATTGTGAATAATAACTGCAGTGATGTAAATAAATAATTCAAATTATTTTTTTAGTCGCACACACACGCGCGCTACTCTTCAATTTTCAGTATTTCACAACTCTTAAGCCGGCACTTCACTGTGCTAAATTCTGCCCCACACCAAAGTGAGAACTTTGAACCACGACAGATTTAACGTGCACTGCATAACGGGACACGGAACCCATAACTCAACAACGCAGGCCAGGAGTTCGGGACCTCGACAGTTATGCTACCATGACCACTATATTATAATGGTATAAAATTAACTGCAGTTGAGTTAGCTATGGTCATGGCCAGGAGCTTACAACCGGAGAGTTCATGTCTTATCGAGTCTATAAAACAAGGATCCGATCATCTGTCTCGATAACATAAAAGGTCACTTGTCATACAGAGGCGATGATGCGCGTTAAATTCTGTAAAAACTATAGTCGGCTAAAGTGTAGATTAGAGGGAACCCTTTGGATTTGGCGATTTTTGTTTTGATATCATGGTGAGATAACAAATTCATTCTGGCAGACTGTATAATTTGGCAACCCTTCATTTTTGATATGTAGTCTTTTGTAGATAAGGTCACGTGTTCTTTTTAATAAATTGTGCTATTGATTAATTAAAACACTCGCGGATGGTTTCAACACACGAGCAGACTATTTTCAAATTAACAATTCCATTTTTATTTTAACTTTCACTTCGCACTTGGATTTCGTCCGTAGAGGATATTTTGAACTTTTATGCCTTTTTTTATTATTCGATTTTCCTGTTTTTCGTTTTTTCCTTCAAGTTATCCCTAAGAGTATGTCTGAAAGGTTTGATTCTTTTTCGAAACGAAAGGGGAAATTGTCTATTATACAGTGGTACATGGAAAACGGATTGATTGCTGCAAATGGTGAATTTTTAGGTTTTCAAGAAAGCAATGCGTTTGATAAAAAAGGATTCGAGTGATGAATATATTTGGGGATTCCGAAAGATAGGAGTGAATGCGCATCGTATAAAAATATCTGTAAGGAAGAATAGCTGGTTCGAAGAAAGTAAGCCGTGTATGCGTGAGATTCTGATGTTGACAAATATGTGGGTACGTAAGTCATCCGCGAAATATATCCTTTCTTTCGAACATAATGTTTGGAAGAAAACATTCACGGATTGGGAGTTTTTGCAAAGAGGTATGTATGAAAATGTGTGTTAAAGAAATGTACCCTCCTTTAGTGCTTTCCTGAGCGCAAGTAACCTTTTTCTTTAATATTCTAACTTTCCTATTCCTTTTGCTTAAAAAATACAATTTTTAATTTTATGCACAAATGATAGCTTTATAAATGTTTCTTTTTATTTCCCATTAATATCTCTTCATTTGTATTTCAAAATTACAATTTGTAAATTTTCTAAGCACCTACCGCTAAATTATGTAGCTTGGCTATCGAATCCGGTCGCCAAAATCACCTATCGCTAAATGAAGTAGCCTGGCGACCGATTTCGGTCGCCAAAAGAAATTGACATCGCCAAGCTTCCTCCTATTCTACACTTTAATCCTCATAGTCCATGCTTTGATGGATGCTCAAAGCTTATGCTGGCTCAAGTAAATCGACCGAGTTATCTGACATTATTCAAAACCACAATGGCAATGGGTAGCTTGTGTCATATATGAATAAGGAGCCAGAAAACCTTCAACAAAGGGGTTTGTGAATAGCTTTTGTGGTCGTTTAAAGCTATCAGTTCTTGAAAAATGGACAAATAACTTTTCAGAAACGTGAGAATGATAGTATGCATGATAATATCCTGTTCTCTAATGCAATGCAACCCTGTTATCGATTGATGTAATCAATTATCGATCTTTCAAAGGTGTAGAAATTTAAACAAAGATTCATGATACGATAGATACAGGAAAAGATAACGATTAACCTTCTAAAATCACAGATTAAAGTGATTCTCAAAAACAGGAGATTTGTTGTATCTTATTTTAAACAAAACAATAAGCAGGAAAACCGCAAGATGTAGATTATCCATCTGTTTGCTTTACCGATGGAAACAAAATTAATAATCGCGTTGGTTTTGTGCTTTTGTAATTTTTCATAATGTTATTGAAATTGAACATCATCAATTCAGAATTCATGAGGATTGAATTCTTTTTATTACCGAATTTTTTTTCAAGTATCGCTTATAAGATAAAATGGATCATTCAACAAAAAGGGGCTTCTAAGAATTTGATTTGTTCGGATAGATCATAGGTTCTCAAAGTGGGCGATATCCCTTGTGGGCGTTAGAGGCTTTCAGGGGGGCGTTGAGATGACACGGAGGGGCTTGGGCAGATTAACCAAAAAAGACTAAAAAAACACGCTGATTATGTACTAACAAAAGTAAACTTATTCTGTTTACCTTATGTTGATTGTATGTATTTAAATCATTCCTTATCATATCTACGAGAATTCAAATATTTCGGTAGTACGGGAAGTGGATGAAAAACTTTAAAAAAAAGTTTACATTACATTCAGGCGTACATTAAATTGAATGATATAGTTCATTTTAATTTCTCTAGTGCACGTGTTGTCTTTGCCTGTGAGCAGTAGGAAAAATGTTTCGTCCACTGCATTTCATTACGTATATTATCCAAGAAACATAATTAAATATGTTAACCAGAAATTAACGTGATTCTTTAAAGGCTGAAACTGTCAATTTATATTTATTTTGAAAGCAATAGTTTATTATGAATTACTTCGTATCATCAAAACCCCTGCCTGTCTTTATAACAGGCAAGCTAAAACACTTTTATTCCATTCTTTTAAGTGGAGAAGAAATTCAGTAGCGTTTCAATTCCAACACAATATATCTATCCTATATCTATGACTAAGATATATAATATTAAAAAATTTTCTACATTTTTGGTAATAGCTATTTCAGATTCGCAAGTAAAAAAAAATTGGGGCTTTAGAAAAAGTTTAAATTAAAAAAACACATTCTATTACTAATAGAATATTTTTAAAAATTTAACTCTTGTTTTCACCATGTATTATGTACACTCTTATTTCTCTAGAGTGGGAGGGGGGCGGTAACAAAATATTCACAAGAAAAGGGGGCGGTATCGAAATACTCACTAGAAAATTTTAATTTTTAATTTTTTCCGACAGTTCAAAAAAGGTTGGGAACCTATGGGATAGATTCTCTTTTTTCATTAGGAACTCTACAAAACATTGCGTCTTGGAATAAGGCTCTTGTGGAAATTCAAAAGAACCTTAAAATTTTTAAAAACACAAATATCCTAGTGTGTTTTACTTTTGTTCGTGGCCCTACTGGAATATTTGGAAATAAAAGGGTTCATTTCTTGGCTTGTCCGCCACCTAGCGGGAGATTGAGATATTATATTTCAAAATCATTTTATAAGAAAAAAACCGAAGAAATATTGTCACTTTTTGGAACACTCGTACACTCAATAAGCTCACTCTTTTCAGACAAAGAAATTTTTCCGACCGTTCCGCAGACTGTCTTGTGATGAGTTTTTAACAAATTTTAAAATCACACAATTCCTTACTGCAGTGCTTCTCAAACTTTCACCATTGGCGACCCAATTTTCAATCATAATTTTATCGCGCGCCCCCCTTGTATGATAATAATGTATTGAATGTAATATTAATGCACTTTGGTGCTAAATCTACAATGCGATCTTAATTATAAACTGTACAAATTAACAAGATAAGTATTAAATTATTGTATAAGTGACTTTTAAGTAATATATATTTTAAGCAAATTACTTTTAAGCAATAGGATTATTACATGTTACTTTTCCTTTCTCTAATTTTTAAATTGAAACAGATTGCGAAATGATATTTAAAGAGAAAGAGATTTATTTCCTCCATCATCTATTTCTAAAAGTACAAATGTTATTAGAAAAATAGTCTGTTCTATGTTGCTCTCTATCATATCCATCACGTTTGGCATTCTCGTGAACGTCTACGTGAGTCTGGACAAAATCTCGTACTTCTGCACATAGCATGTAAAAATACGTATGCCTCGTACAATTCCAATCAGTCTTGGTCTAGTTGATACTTCCATAGCTGCCGAATCTATCTTGAATGTATATTTTATAATTTGCGCGTTAGAGTTGTAATTCCCGGTATTAAGTATTTACAGTAGTAGATTAAAACAAAATCATGGATAAATTTTTAAGTCGTAAGCGAACACGTACATTTTGATAAATTTATTTTTTAAAATTTCATTTCATTCATTTTATGGATTGTTATGTTTGCAAAAACTCTGTAAAATTTTATAGCTATATATGCAGTGGATTTTATGCAAAGTATATCTAAACGTAAGAACATGTCTTGAAAATAAAAAGATAGTTATTGACTAATAATTGCTCATACAAATTGATTTGTAATTCAAAATGGAATTTTTTACATTAACAGGTACATAAACATACAGATAATTCAACGAAAAAATTTTACTTCCGTTGCTTTTAGCTTAAGTGAGAACCATTTAAATGTGGTGCAAAAAAAGCTCATTTTTCCTTGTCGCAGAAGCCCCAGTTTCCTTATAAATATTTTAGCCCGGTAACAAGCCCGTGCTCCATATTAACGTTAAAGGTCACCCGCTGAGTCATCCCAATCCTTTTTTTATAACTATTTTTATTGTACATGATAAATGTCACAATTCCAGTAAATAATTTAACTAAGAGAAAATATATACTTACCTACTTTCACGGACTTTTCCATTTTTTTTTTGTTGATAATTTGAGGAAAATTCCAGTAACACGTGCGTGACCTTAATAAATGACACAAAGCACAGACACTTTTCGCTAACATTACAGAAATGTTATTTGCAACCAAAACTGTCATATTTTGTTCACGTTATTGCAGTTTTGCTATCCTTTGATGATCGACAAATATCCTGTTGAACTTTTCCTTGCTTGTGTCTTTTTGACAGGGCGAATTGTGTCTTGCGGTACACTTATGGCTTCATATTTTTTTGACGAAGTCCTTTGAGTAGTAATTGAAAATTTTCCTTTCACTTCATGTAAATCGCTTTTTTTCAAATTTAATTTCACTATCATAACTAATATGCATTATTTCAGAAGGTTTTTCCCTTGCTTGATCAGTTTCAACTTTCATCAATAGAGATCACAGAGGCCCATTTCTTTTTCTTATATTCTGCTCGTTTACATTAATAAACGATTATAAGTCGTACAGAACAGCAATCAAAACCATTAAATTGTTCATAGGGGAAAATGTAGCATGCTCATAGAAAATATTTTGGAACAAAAGTGGTCACGCGGAGAACTTATTAAAACAAGTACCTAAATATTATAAAAAAACGTTTACCACTCCCCAAAAAAGAGGGAGTTATGTGACAAATGCATTTTAGTTCCCATTAAGACCGTCATATAGGATAATACTGTCAAGAAGTCATTGGTAAGAAATAAAAAGTTTTCCCGGAATTAATGATTTAATAAGCCTGGGATAATTCTGCGCCTCACGTGACCGCTCCCGGGTTAAAAGTGAATAAATTCAATAAAAAATATGGCTGTTAGTTCTAAAAAGGAATTGTGTAAAACGTTTTTCATTACGCTTTATATGTTTCAGAATACTCAAAAATAAATCTTGGCCAAATAATCCTTCAAAATCTTTTCTGCTCTTTTCCAAAAATCATAAAACTCTTTCACATGGAAAAAAGCGCAACAAAAATAAATTATTTACAACTTCCCTGAGAAAACGGGAAGGAATTAACCACACCAGTAAGTTCGAAGGTCAAACAGAGGATCAGAATATAAACTGCTTCTTTTGTGAAAAGTGAATTAAGTCATCCTTATCCTTCTACAGCTCATGTATAGTATTCTAATAATAAAAACAATGATGAATTTTTTAGCTACCAAGAATTTTTCTTTGGGTCTGGGTTTTATATCTAAAAGAGATAGGTTTAAAATGAAAACGTAATAAAAAAAATTTCTCATCGTGGTATTACAGCACATCAAATTAAGTGTTTTTTTAAAATTTGGTTAGATCCAAGATATAGCTAATAAGCATTTTGAAGGGGAAGGTAATATCGCCAGATTATATATATAAACTAGCTGACCCGGCCACGCGTTGCTGTGGCTTTGTTTTAATACTTTAGTTCAATATTATTCTAAGCTATTCAATATAGTCAAATTAATCTTCGTTTATAATTTTGGAGGGTTGAAATAAAGTATAAACAACAAATTATTTTAATTTTGCATTTCATTCATCTCCTATTTGAGTGTAGTATAATGCATGAATTACGAACGAAGTCGTTAAGTAACAACATATGAAGATTTAATTTTATAAATGTGGTGAATAACGTTGATTCTTTGCAATTTTTAAAATTATTTTTTATCATTTTAAAGTATAACAAATGATAATTTTATACAACTAATCGCTAATCGCTACAACTAATCGCTAATTTTTCGGTAACCCGTATTTTGCTAACTCAAATAGATTAAACGGTTTCCGCACACGTGAGCATGTAACATCTAGTTGCCCATTCGAGAAACATGGATTTTCTAAGTCCAAGTATCAAACGAATATTGTTCGGTTTCAGATTCATTTATGGTCATCGCGAAAGCCAAACGCGAATCGGAATTGAAGCCTTTTGAATGGTATTAGAGATTCTGACGGTATCATTGGAATACGTGGGAACAAATTCCATAGTAGCAGAACCGAATTTTCGTTCAAACTTTACAGTCGAAATGTTTGCATCAAGAAGTTCCCGGTATAATTTTTTGATGATCAAACGTGCACCGTTGCATTATCTAGGTGAATTTAAGTTACGCGGATAATAACCAAGAAACCAACCGAAGATTATGTGCGAATTCAAAAACTCGCTTGAAAAATTTACGGTTTTGTTTTCATCAACAATAGTGTCGATTGGTTTAAAAAACGTTGGATCAACTGGCAACAACCCTGTGACTGAAAGTTTATTTCATCACAATATCAACATTTTTTCCGATTAAGTAACAGGATTACAGAGGCAATAATTATCAAGATAATTATACAGTATATCCGGAAAGACACTCTCAATCAGTTCCTTTTTACCTAAAGAACATTACAGAAATCGTCTGGGTATTTTATGCATTATGTATTGGGATGAAGTTCTACTTCACCGTTTCCGATATTCAGTAATTGGTTAGGAAATATTCGCTCAGATTGATCATCTTGCAAATGTTCTCGCGTGTTTATGGTCAGTCGAAGTGTTTCCACGTTTTGTCATCAAAACGATTGTTTTAAGCAGGCGTTAATCTCATGAGCAAAAGTAGAGTGTGCAATGGCTGTTAATACCTGTCGGAAATCACCAGACAGTTTTACAACAGCAACACCGAATATTCTCTCGTTTCCATTTAAATCTTGCAAAGCTCTATGTAATGCTTTGAGTGAATGTTTATGGTTCATGGTACACTTATCCCTGATCCTGACTGAATTCATTTGCAATACTGTAGCCATTTTTACCCCCATGTAGTAGTCCAAATATTTCCTATTATGAAAATAAAAACAAAATATCTCTCAAAACTATCTGATATGCACGAAAAACAACTTAATTTTGTTAACATCTTCAAGAGCTTATCCTATATAAGTACAATTTCAAAAGCCACATTAAATAAGTACTGTCAGTTCAATAATTATTTAAAATTAAATGTTTTAAATTACTTATTTTTATTTTATGCCTAACTTAACTGACTAAACCTGTAATAAGTTTATTAACAATAGAACCTAAGTAGTATTTTTGTTTTTTTTATTACACCATTTTTAAATTTACACTTCATAGACTTGCATTAAAAATTAAACTTGCATGAAAATCCAACATTAAGCTAATAATTAACATTTTTTTTCACCTTTTCACCATTTTTGTTTTGTTTAATATTTGGAAAAGTTGGAAGTGGCACTCTTCCCAAAAGGGTTGGCCCCCTCCCTGCTATAGCGTTTAGAAAATTTGGAGAGAATTATGAATAATCCTGTACTGTGGTACATTATAGTCTTGATAGTGACCGTTACCGCGGAGATCTATGTTGTTTCTCTCACAACTCAGCTCTTCTGTATCAAAAGTTTGCCGAGACCTATTCTAGGAGAAATGGTGCTGCCATCTAGTGAGAAGCATCGCTAATGTTAGTGTTTTGCAGGTAAATCTGTTTAGTATGCAACACAGCTTAGTGTTAATTGCTCTATCCTGCTAGTCGCAACAGTATTAAACGCCAATGCTGTTGGTAACACTGCCGATGGAACTCTTTGAATTTTACTTAACACCGCCAATTCGAATTCTGACGATTTTTTTAACCTCGGTCAGATTTTTACAAATATTTCTTCTGTTTACTATTATTCAAACTTATCATTTCAAAAGCGACTAACTAAAAAACTATTAAGCAGTAAGAAGGGTATAACTCTCCCCTTTCCCCAAATATTTAGCTAATATTTTTTATTTAGTAAGAATGACAAGTGCCAAGAAAAGGAAAAACAGAGTGGCGGATTGGACCACACTGCTATACATAATCCAATTTTCTATTAATTCAGAGAAAGATTTTTATCATTTTTAATGTACTGCCTCGTTACAGCATTGTATTACATTTTTTAAGGTTGTCTTCACGTAATGTTAAAGAAAAGGAGACGAATCAGAATATTTTTTCGGTTTGAACACTTTCCACCATTAATATTTTGTAGAGAATTCAAATTTTTTTTTTTATAATACTCATTTTTGTCAGAGTTAATCCATTTTTTCTGGTGTAGAATGTGTTCCACATTTCGTAATACTAAATAAGTTGTTTACATTACATATAGAAGGAAAAAAGGACGTTTTTATGGAATATTTGTAAATTTTAAAAGCACAGTGTTGTAAAAAAATTCCATATGCTATAACGTTAGGCAATAATATGAAATTTGGAACAATTTTCTGCCTGAAAAAGTGTTCCGAACATGGATTAAATTCTTTGACATTTGTGGAAAATAAACGTAAAACTTTCTATGGAAAGCATTTAAAGTATTGCAAATATACTTTTTTTCTCTTCGGTCTTAAAAATAATTGTTATATATTTTTATATTATCAATGGTTCAGACAGAATTTATGACATTTGGTATTAATTGTGCTGCATGCCCTGTAATGTAAGCTAAGCAAATCAAATTAGCATGTAGATTTGTTTAAAGGCTCCAGAACAAGTCCCTTAAGAGAATCGGTCTCATTAACAGCAACCAACTCCCATTCAGATAAGCAGTTTTTATATTTTTGATTTACAGTGTAAAAAAGTAAGAAATTAGTAATACTTTTATAAAAGAAAAAAAACTATATTTATTTTAACAGCATTTTGAATTATTTATCATAAGAAAATTCATTAAAGCAAATAATTTTTTCTCTCATATTATGCCAGCTCTACTATTAAACACTCCTTGCGTAAGGTGATTGATGAATGCAACATCAGTCGAGATTCAAAGCTTTTATGTTGCTGTGGAAGTTTGGAGAGTGGAGCTAAAATGTCTCCCGCTCCGTCACTAAACTAAGGTTAAAAACAAGTAATTCAAAAATTTTTTTTTTTTTTAAAGTCAATTCTTACTTTGAATGGATGAATAGAAAATCATTAACGATTGAAAATTTGAACAAGATTTATATATATATATATACACTGGTGTCCAATAGTTAAGTATAAATCGTAAAATGCGAAAAACATGGAGTAAATATTTGTAAAATTATTCCAAATTTCTTGCGGATATTAATTGGGTAAAGAAGAAACATAAACAAAACTTTTCGGTCTACTACGTCCTGCGCGAAACACCAGCGCATGTAGGCAGTTCAGACAAGTTTCGTGCAACTGCTGTGCGAAGGAACGTTGTTAACCATCAAACAAGGTGAATGATGGCACAAAGACGCCAATTGGACATGTTTACGAAAGGAAGAATCGTTGGAATGCTGGAATTATGACGATCACAAACCGAAGTGTCTCGAATTCTGAATGTGGACCAGTCTGTGATCTCAAGACTGGGGCAGAAGTTTCAAAGAACGGGACATGTTACCGGACAACCAGTATCAGGTCGACCAAGAGTCACAACCCCTCTCCAAGACTGATATCTGGTAATAAGTGCGCGACGTCAGAGGGACAGTACTGCCAGGGCACTGGGTTCGGCGCTCATAGTCGCCACAGGAATACGAATTTCGAGACAAACTGTTTACAGGAGACTCAATCATGCTGGCCTGTATGCTAGAAGACCAGCAGTTTGCATTCTCCTCACGTCTGCGCATAAACGCTCTCGTTTGAACTGGAGTTTGAAAAATCAACATTGGAGTGTGGGAGAATGGGCCAATGTGATGTTCAGTGACGAGTCCCGGTTTAGTCTGAGTAGTGATTCTCGGCGGGTAACGATATGGAGAGAACGTGGAACACGTTTTGAACCAAGAAACATAACGGAAAGACATCATTTTCCATCAAGGGGAGTAATGGTATGGGCAGGCATCCTGATGGACAGCCGCACAGACCTCCATTTCTTTGACTAGTGGTCTGTGACTACTCAAAGATACAGAGACGAAGTTCTTGAGCCTTATGTTCGCTTGTTTCGAGGTGCTGTCGGTCCTGACTTCATATTCATGGATGATAATGCGCCATGTCACCGAGCGGTGCTGATTGATGACTTCCTTGAAACGGAAAACATCCAGCGCATGTCATGGCCTGCGAACTCCCCTGATTTAAATCCTATCGAGCAAGTGTGGGATATGCTCGTTAGACAAATTGCAGCCCTTTCGCACTCACCAAGATCCGTTACAGAACTGAAGAGAGCTCTCGAAGAAGCTTGGAACCGTTTGAGCCCTCAACTCATTCATCATCTCATAGCAAGTATGGTAAATCGCTGTGCAGAGTGCCACGCGCCTTATTAAACTGCAGCATCAGTATTTTATTTAATGTTTCTTTCATTTTTTCTTTCAAGTGTGAATCCTTGCTATGCTCCGTTTTCTTTCAAACAGCTACTTTGGATAATAAAATTAATTATTATCATTCTTTTGATTTGCTTCCTTTTTTTATAATTATTTTACACTCGCATATCACGTTTCCCGCCATTCTGATTTACAGTTCCTTCTTTATTCACATAATTATCAATTATGCCTTATTTTTGAACACTAGTATATATATATATATATATATATATATATATATCTTGCATTATTGTAAAAATGCATACCAGATTTTACAAGTTTGGCTGAAAAACCGGTTTTCGATGTCAACTTTTGTCATTGTTTTAACTGTTACATTGTTACAAGAATGGAGACAAATCTAAGTTGGCGTCCAAAATCGGTAATTAATTTAGTTAAGTAACCAGTAATTAATTAATTAATATTTGAAAAACTTTATTAACATCAAGTGTCATTCACTACAAGTTGTAAAAAATTTATTTGAACTTGATTGAATGAACAGAATGTATTTTATCGACAATTAAAAATTTGAACACGATATATAAATAAATATACATAGGGAGAGAGTGAGCTATAGTAGGAATTGAATAAAGAGGTTGGTTGCTAATATCCATCTTGTTTCTATGAAATATGGCAATAATCAATCGAAATTGGTATGTCGATTTCATGTAATATTTTGTAAAGATAAATAAATATGTTCGTCTCTTCATATTATTATAAATATATAAAAATTCCATACATAGTAAGAGTTTTACTATCGGCTAGCTAGAATGTAAATAAGTAACAAACAAATGAAAGAAGTGGAGCGAGAGATCAAATATATATTTACAAATCAGAATTTTATTAATATAAAAACAGTTACTTATAAAATACACAAATATTAAATATACATAATTAGTTATGCAAAATAGTTTAATTATAAGGTTCTGGGGAAAACGCGCTTTGTATTATTAATTTCAACTGACTAGTGATGGAGAAAAAGTCTCATAGGGGTTAAAATGGCTTTGCGTGAGTTTCCTCTGTAACTAATCAGAGGATGTTTTGTCACATATATTATTTTTTTTTAATATATTGAATTAAACTTTAAAATTGTAGATGTTATCTTAAATTGTATTTAATTTTTTTATTATTATTTTATTTTTTCATCAAATTTTAGGTTTTTTTACATACTTTCATACAGTGAGTACGTTACTATACCGTTGGCAGAAACCATATTGAGTTTCATAACAAACAATTATTTCTGATTTTCAAATAATCACACTTAAAATTTACAATCACTGGAAAGAAAATATTTACTTGCATTATTATTTTTTTTCTTTTGTAATTTTTTTTAAATGATGAGAATGCTTCCGTATTTTAACTTTGTTTACATATTTGAAACATTCTCTCTCTAGTGGACTCTTTATCTCAAACGGCTTATCGGTTTTGAAAATCCTTGATTTATTTCTAGATTGATTATGTACGACTTCCCAAAATAAAAAATATCCAAGGATTAATAGAGATAAGAATGCCTTAGTGGAAAGCCAAAACAACATGAAATTGAAGGTTTCACATGATCCTTTTTATTGTACATTCAGATTATTTTTTGATGTAGTATTGTTGTTCTCACATTGAGTATTATCTAATAAGTACCTTATAAGTACACCAAATAACGTCAAAAAACCATCACCTTGGAACTTTAAAGAATTCTTAATTTTGACCTTAATACTGAGTGCGAAGTTGAGTACTTTTTGAGTGCGATTTGAGTGATTTCGAGTGTTTTTATTTCTACATTTTTAACAATCTGATTTCATAAAAATTTTTTTCCTTCCAAATCCAATATATTTTAGCATCCTTGATTTCAAAGAGATATATAAACCATTTTATAAATCAAAACAATTTTGTGGTAAAAATTTGCTTAAATTCTTTTCTATGTATTTAGCTTCCTTAATCCCTTAACTGGTTTGCCCGTACACTGTACGGGCAAACCAGTACATACATTCTTCGCCCTAACTCTGATTTGTATTTATTTTTAATTCTTATACGTAGTGAGATTATTAGATGTAGTGTTTTTAAAAGATGCAGTTTGTCCGTGGTACTGAAATATTGCTCAACCGGGGATTTTCTTTGTGGTGAAGGCGTGAATTTTTCATCGAAGGCAGGATTAAGATTCTTGAAAATTTTCAATAAAAAACAGGGATCGGCAAGAAAATGTACCGTTTGTTGCTCGAGGAGAAATGAAAATGGAAAGATAATCAAAAAAAGGAGATTTCCTCTCTGCCGCCATGCTATGTAAGACTTAATACTGCACCATATTTCGAATTGTGTGTGCATATGCACTCAAGAACTAAACATTATGACCACCTGCCAATAACGAGTTGGCACACCTTTGTCGCGCAACACAGCTTCAACCCGCCTTGGCATTGATAAAACAAGTCCTTGGTAGATGGCCGTAGACAGATTGAACCAGATGTTTAAGCAACGGTCACGCAAATCCGAGATATTACGAATTGGTGGTCTTTGAACTCTGAGCTGCCATCCCATGACATCCCAAATGTGTTCTATCGGATTGAGATCCGGTGAGTTAGGCAGCCAGGACATTAACTGGAATTCAGCATCATGTTCCTGGAACCACTCCAACACAATTTTAGCCTTGTGACACGGGGCGTTGTCCTGTTGGAACATTCCATTTCCAGCTGGAAAAACAGAGGCCATATAAGGGTGCAACTGGTCTGCAATGATGTTCAGATACCCTGTAGCATTCATGGTCTGCTCAACACGGGTTGAGACCCGTGTTGAGCAGGTCCATGGGTCCCAGACACGCCCAAGAGAACGTCTCTCAAAGTATAATACCGCCACCACCGGCCTGTGTATGATCTACTGTACATTGAGGGAGCAATTGTTCGCCTGGAAGACGGCGTATCCTGACACGGCCATCGGCGTGATGAATGACCCAAACCGTGATTCATCTGACCAAACAACTCTCTCCCAATGATCCATGGATCAGTCGCGATGTTCCCGGGCCCAGCGCAAGCGCAGTTGGCGATGACGCTCAGTCAGCAAAGGCACACGAGTGGGACGTTTGCTGCGTAGCCCCATAGCCCACAGTGTCCGCTGAACTGTGTGCTCCGATACTATTCTACTTGGCCCTGCATTGTATCGGGCTATTAGCTGAGCCACTGTCTGGCTCCGGTTTTGCTTCACCATGCGAGACAGTCTCCGACGACCTTTTTCTTTGATAGCGTGTGGACGTCCAACACCATGTCGTCTACTGCTGGATTCACCGTCAATCATCCACTTTGCATAAGTACTAACAAATGTAGATCGTGAACAACCCACGAGTCGTGCAGTTTCGGAAATACTTGTTCCGAGCCTTCGAGCCATTACAATCTGCCCTCTGTCAAAGTCGCTTATATCCGCAGCCTTTCCCATCACACACAGAAGTAAGTGAAAGAATGATTCTTCAGACGCACCAGCAGCAGTTAAATACCACTTCCACCTGATCACGGGCCTTCCACGCCATCCAGGCGACTTCCTTGCAAAAGGTAGAGGTGGTCATAATGTTTTGGCTCTTGATTGTACACACACACACACACACACACACACACACACACACACACACACACACACACACACCACACACACAAACACACAACACACACACACACACACACACACAATCCTCAACTGTTTGAAAAAGATGTACAAACATGAAATTTTTTTGTAAGTATGAGAGAAATTCTTTTAAAATGTATGAAATATTCTTTATAGCACGAGGGTACTTATAAAAAACAAACACTTGGTAGTTTTTGTGTTCCACAATTATAAAATAAAAAAATTGTGTAAAAACTTTAAAATGAATACTAAAATAAAATTCTTCCATTTTCACATTCTGTTAAGTACGAGAGATGATCAGAAGAAATGGTTACAAGCCGCAGCATTTGAAAACTACATATTGTGGAGAAATTTCGTTTCCCCAGAGTGGAGACAAATGGCACTACTTGTCATACAGAGGGTTTTGCAAGTAGGTAGTGAAAGTTCTTAGACTGTTCAGGACGATTGAAATGGCATAGCTTAGAAAATTGGTCTCATTTGGAAGTGCGAGCCGTTATTTGATTTTTAAGGGCAAAGAATGTGTCCTCATCTGACATTCACAGTCAAATCGTGGAAGTTTATGGTGAAGAAGCAATGAGCAGACAACATGTAGCGAAATGGCGTCACTCTTTTCAATCAGGCATATAGGATGTAGAAAACCGCAATATGGCAGGGAGCGGCCGGCCAAGTTCTTCAATGACAGAAATCAAAACGGCATTAATTGAAGAATTGATTCAAAATGATTGACGGGTCTGAGTGAAATCTCGTCAGAACTGGGTCTGAGCTATGGTAGAGTTCAGCATATGTGCTGCGATATTCCAAGACTTCGCTGTGAAAACATCCGCCGAGACCTGGCTCAATCAACAGAGACCTGATTTCTACCAAGACGGGTTAAACAAGTTGGTTCTGCGTTCTGATAAATGCCTAAATAGACTTGTTGATTATGTTGAAATGTGATAGGCACGTATACCTCTTAATTCCTTTTTGTATTTTCTGTCTATTGTTAATAAATATTTCTTTATTGTAATTTTTTTTTCTGATCAGCCCTCGTATTAAGCTTTGTTATATACAATAAAAAATGTCCTTTCCTTGGGACCATTTTGGCCAAAAGAATTGACCTCTTAAGGGGTTTAATATACGTTTCCACGGTAGTGTAGTGGGTTGTGGTCATTGACTCGTGGTCGGAATGTGACAGATCGGAGATGGGGTTGATGCACTTTAAATCTGTCAAGACTCAATGCCCTCCTGTTCGTGTGGTAGTTAGAAATTGGAGGAAGTGTTCGACAGTCATCCTCGTTACTTGACTGAGAATCAAAATTACGAGGTCCGTAGCCAAAAGCCGTCGAGTTGCTTTGTAATGTGACGTCACTAAAACTCTTTTACTCGCTTAAAATCTTTGAATTTTCTTGAACTACATTTTTGATACTAACCATGTTTCCTGAATTCCATAAAATAAATTTTAACCCAGAAAAGACTCTTCTTTCTTACGTACTTTATTTTTAGAAAATGTTTAAAGAAATTAGATGAAAAAAATTCTTTTAGAAACAAATATTACAGATTATATTACTAAATGCTTTTCGAAATTCTATAGGTCAAAAAATTTTTAGATATGTTCTAGAAAGCTTGGAATTTTATGCTGAAATGCCTCTTAAAATAATTTTTCTTGCACCGTGTTGTTATTATCACAAGTGATATTTGGTATTAATAATAGCTTAGAGTAAAACTACCATATTGATTTCTGCAGTTTTCCTTCTTAATTTCGCATTAAGTTTCCTTATTAACATTTAATAGTAAGATCCATTAACAGCTTTCCTCATGACTTTTTAGAAAGATTTAACTTTTTATTAACATTGCATTTTGAAGTTACACGTGGGCTATTGGCGACGGATAAGTGAATGATTGAGTATTTACTAACGTCGAACGTAAAGTAAGATGAGGGCTATTGGCGACAAACCTCGTAATTCTGAACCTCGACCAAGCGAGGAGACGACACCTGAGCCTCCACTCCCTTCCTGACTTCCATGCCACATCAGCGGGAGGACTTTGAGCCTCGATTGATGTAAAGTGCACCAACCTAACTACACGGAAGGTCCTCTATGGCACCAGAACACATGCTCGCTACTCGACAATACCAGCCACGAGAATTCATGATTTTGACCAATAGGCTGACTCGGCCGCGTTAGCAACACATCTCGTGATCTTAAATCCCGGACAAGTGATGACACACCTGAGCTGTGTGTGTAGTTTCCTACTCTCCAAACATTTATATCACACTCAAGAGAAGATTTTGAGCCTCAACAAATTTAATATAAACATACTGGCTCTGGCTAAATAACATCTTTTCATGAATATTTGATGCTTTCGCCTTTAGCTTTGTATGGGGCAACTCGTTAAGATACTGATGTAATAAGCTTCTGACATGTTACTACAGGGATTTCAGACCATGCTTTATGAAGTGATATTTCTGGTCCTTTGGCATTTGTTGGAAGGTTATTCAACTCTCTTAAATGCCTTTATAGTTCACCCCCAATACTTATATTTGGACTTTTTGATGGTCATATCAGATGATGAAATACAGAATGGTTACGCTTAAACCAGGTCTGCACAGTTTTGGTTCAATGAGAAAGAGCATTGTCGTCCTGATATATCCCATTACCATCTGGAAACCAGTTTTTCATTATGGTTTAACACAGCGTTTCTCAAACTGTGCCCCCCCCCAAGGGGGCGTGATAACTCTACAAGGGAGGGGGTCGAGCATTTTGAAAGGTCGATAACAAAACATTTGTTAAAAAAATTATTAATTTACTGAAAGTAAATAAACAAAATATATAATTCTGACGTAAAAAAAATAAAATACACACATTTACACTGATAGAGTACACCGGGGTTGGCCAACCTTTTTGGGAAGCGTGCCACAATCTGATAAAAAAAGTTACGCGTGCCACTTCCAACTTTTCCACTAAACTAAAAAATATACAAAAGTGAAAAAATGTTACTTAAAGGCTTATTATGGGTTATTTATACCAAAAGCATATTTTTAAATGCAAATTCTATTTAGTGAAATTTAAGAAAAAATTGGCAGTTATAGAGACTGCCGATAGAAGTGAAAACTTAGAACTTTTAGTATTAAAATTTGAAATTTCATAATGTTTGAGTTAAAATTATCAACATCAATCTGGTTTTCACATCTATTGACACTCCGAGCAACAACTAAATGCATGTTTATATGTTTTTTTATTATTCAAATATATTACAGGCTGTACAAGATCATGACAAAATATAAATACAATTCAATTGAAATAACAATTAATATAAAATCATACTATTTATGGATAGTATTTGTATTTACTTAAATTTCAATGTACTTGATTTTTAACATTTTAATTATTTGCATCATTAATTTCAATAATACTTAGATTTTTTTTACTTTCAATTATTTCATTTTGTTCTAAAAAAGATACAATAGGCTTATGGTAACTAAAGTAAGAAAGGAAAATGTTTGATTCAAATTTAACTAAGTATCGCGTAAAAACTGCATCGATCAATGTTTTAGATTTTGTAGTACTGAGCTTTCGATCAGTGGACATATTTAAATTAACTGTTTCATTTAGAAATTCAATTAGTGGTAAATTTTCATCATCTGCAAAGTTAATAATGATGTCTCCACTTGAAATCATCGGTACATTATCATATTTTTCGCCAAATCTTTTTTTCAGTATTTCAGAACCTTCTTTTGTATGATCATCAAATTTTCGAGTAAAAATTGTTCTATCTGTCTCATAGATTTTCCAGGCGAAATATAAACGGCAACTATTAATATGCATTGCCCATCATCGGAATCGCAACGAGCAATGCACAGTATATACACATTGAACTTTTCACTAAATCCATTGAATTTCACTTATAAGATATACACAGCACGATACGTCAGCTGTATAGCTACAGATATACTGCTATAAGCATGTCGGTGACGCGAACGCGCGAGATTTCACCCATCCAAAAAGTGTCTAAGGCGAACAGCACACTGCGCTTGCGCCAGTCAGAGCATGTCGGTGACGCGAACCCATAAGATTTTCCCCTACCGAAAAGTGCCCAACGCCGCTAAAGTAGTTTTCACTTCAAAAATGGCATAACAAATAAAACAAGAGTAGAAACTTATATATTTTATTGTTGATAAATTTTTACAGGATCAATCAATTAACTTAGGTGCAAAATAAAAATAAGCAACTTGAAACAGTTAATTTTAAATGATTATCAAGCAGTGCCAGTACTTTCTTAATGTGGTTTTTGAATTTGTAGTTTTTTTACTAAATCATATATATTTGGATTATGTAGTTCGTGAAGATGCTAACAAAATTAGGTGTTTTAGGTGCATATCAGTTAATTTTGAGCGATATTTTGATCTAATTAGGTTCATAACATAAAACATTTCTTCACAAACATATGTTGATCCAAACCTAGAACAATATCTGCCCGCCAAATCATGTAAATTTGGAAAATTGCTTGATGGCACAAATTTCCAAAATTCGATGTAATTCGGATCATTTGCGGTTAAAATAATTTCCTTATATTTGCTTTTCAGAGTAATATGATGCTGTAGGTCAATATACTTTCAATTTGTACCTAAGGTGGGTAACAATTAATGTCTTGAAGAGAAATCGAAAAAGGATTAGTGAAAAGTTCAGTATTTTTTTATCATCTTTAAAATCCTCAAACCTGGTACTGAAAGAATCCTGTAAAATGGATATTAAATTTTTAAATCTATCATAGTTCCGAACATTACTAACTTTGGTAGATAATTCCTCCATGTGTGAATGGGAAATGAGTTAATTTTTTCTCGCCAAAATCCAGACATAAAAGCAAAAATTTGTTCACAAAAGAAGATGTATGACCAATTAGGGTAGGAAAAATACAATTTTTCCCTGTAATCTTAAATTTAAATTGTTTAAATGTTCCATTATGTCAGTAAGAAAAGCTAAATCCCAAAGCCAATTTTCACTCCTAAGGAGTGAGCATTCACTAGGCAGTTCATCGTTTTCTTCCAGATATTCTAAAACACATTACCTCAAACTCCAAAATCTCGCAAGTGAACTTCCTTTGGAAAGCCAACGCACACTACAATGGAGTTTCTTCCGTTTCTTCGGGGAAAAGCGTACGAAATCTTCGTCGATTCAGAGCACGAGCTCGTATTTTGTTGATGCAGCGCACCACGAGGTCAACAACAAAATACGAGCGACAAGTTTAAGTCCTTGGCACAAAGAGCTTCTTGATGAATAATACAATGATACTTGAAAACTTTTCTTCCCAAATAATTTTCAAGCAATGCAACAAAACCTTTTATTTTGCCAACCATGCAAGGCGCTCTATCTGTGCAAACACTGTCTAATTTTGTCCATTCTACTTTGTTAACTTCAATTACATTTTTAGGTTCCTTAAAAATGTCTTCACCTGTAGTTAAAACTAGTTGGCGCAAATCAAGAAGTTCTTCCACAGTATCAAAATTATTGTTCGTGTAATGCACAAAGATGCTTAACTGCGCATTGTCTGTGATATCACAGCTTTCATCCAAAGTTAATGAAAAATATTTGCAATTTTGAAGCCCAGAGACAATTTACGTTCCAACATTCTGGCCCATGTCATCTACACGACGCATGATGGTATTTCTAGACAAAGTTATTTTATGAACCATATTTTTGACATTTAGATCATCGACATTTTGGGCGAAAATTAAAAGGCTACTTTTAATTCTCTCATCTCCGTCAGAAAATGGTTTTTTCTTGCGAGCTAACAACAAAGAAAGTTTGTAAGAAGCCTTCACCATGGTTTCTATTTTTTCATTCCTCTTCTGGAACGAAGATTGTTAGCCGGTTAATGATTTCTTTTTTTTATTGATAAATTCTGTGCGCAAATTTGATCCAACAGGATATTTGCTGTTGAAATCACTATGCAGTTGTTTGAAATGACAGTCCAAGTCAATTTTTTTTCGAACTGCTATACAAATTCCACATACCAAACATATAGGCTTGGAAGCATTTTGATGTGTAAAAAAGTATTGTTCTTCCCAGACAAATTTAAAATCACGTGCTGATCCTCATCATAGTTTCTTTTCAATGTCGAAGGTTTACTCAAAAACATATTGAAAATAAAAAAAATTAAAACAACTACGCTCATCGCTGAAATCTAAAAACAATTTTAGAAAAGGAAAAAAGTTTAACGTCTTGCTAAACAAAGTTTAAAATCAACTGAGTCTGACAGCTAGAAATAATTTGTCGATGTTACGCTACAAATTTTCTAGGCTCCGAATCCAGCATTCTGGTTAGTCATGGATGCAAGTTCTCTTTTCCTCTACTTTATAAAGCGGCTACTTTGTGCAGATAGAATTACTTCTACCGTATCACAACAACTGCTCCCCTAATATATTGCAGAATTACTTCTTAACATTACAGAAATCATAAATAGCCAACACCTTCAGAAAAAGCTTTTTATCTGACATCACGCTGAGAGCTATAAACACTTAACTTCAGCACTGAAAGGGGGAAGCTGAAATTTGAAAAACCCCCCCCTCGAGAGAGTGTGACTTTTTGGGCAGATTCGATCATCCGAGAGAGAGAGAGAATTTATTTGTTTTTAGTCTCACGTTACTCAACACTTTTCTCGGAACGTTACAACGCTGTGCAATTGTAAGTTTTGGAGCATGATCTCATTTTTGAAGCGCTATACTGAAGAAAAGAAAAAATCTTGCTTAGCGCCTTTAAAATCTCACGCTGAAAATTTCTGTTTTTTACATGTTTTCTTCATGATAATTTTCTATTGTAATTCAATTAATTCAGTAATCTTTTCAAAATTTTTTGTAATTTTTCAATAAGTCTTCGCGTGCCACAGTTACGACTCTCGCGTGCCACAATGTGGCACGCGTGCTGCGGGTTGGTCACACCTGGAGTACACTTATAAATGTATCAGTACTTCACAATGCATTTTGTAATTAATTTAACAATACTAAGTTAAGAAAAAATTTGATAACTGCCAGACCCATGGGATTGTCATATAAAATTATAAACAAAAAGTAACACTTGTCTTGATAATTTGTACGGTTTATAATGAATCCCTTAACTGCCGCTTAAAAGCTACACGATTCGATCCCCAATGCCTTGTTTTCTACTTGTGTGTATGTGATGTATTGCGGGGGGAGGGGCTGAATGTATAAATAAGCAAATCCTCCGAAATGTGTAAATCCTTTGAAAACACTGTCAAGGGACTTTTATTGCATTTCAAAGCCTTCGGAATAATTTTATGGATAGCAGTGCGCAGAAAAGACCGTACTTCTGAAAGACGTATATATACGTCCGGGCAATCAATGCTTTGGCTAAACGAGACGTTTATATACCCTGGTGGCACTTAAGTCGTATTGTAGCTTTATTGTCAAAGTATAGAAGAATTGAACTCAATAAATTGTTATTGTATGGAGAGGGGGGGGGGGCGTGATTAGAATTAAGATTGATATTGGATCGCAAATTGGTTAAAGTTTGAGAACACTGTGTCGTAGCCTCGCTACGCTAGATTATCAATTTTGGTATTACTGAATTGACGTGTTGAATGCATAATAAATTCATACTTATTTAACAATCAATTTATTGATCTTCCTTAATTAAGAGATACACTACTTCAATTTTAAGAACAATAAAACACAGGGGAGAATGAGAAGGATTCAATAATCATGAACGACAGAATCCTATCTGAATCTACGAAGGGTCGACGCGTACAATTACAGCTACACACTTATACTTAATTGGGACAAATAAAACTAACCTGATTTCTTATGTTATGGCAGGTTCGTCTAGCTGCTTCCTTAATATCTTGATTGGAACAACTTGAATTAGGATTCTTTAATAGGCGACTTCTTTCTCAGCTATTCTCGCAGTTCTTTTATGAACTAATTTTATCCACAACGGTACGATAGACTACTCACAACATCTACGTTTACACTTGAAAAACACTTTCTCATTTCATTTCATTCTCTTTCATTTCATTCTCTTCCCCTCTAACTCGCTAAACTCGAACTTATATAAAATATCTCATTTGCATAAATCACGCTTTGGCTCCCGGTGGAGATTGGTTGAAATATATAAAATATTAAGGCGTACGAGGAGGTTAGTGAAACGCGTAGAACCGTCACAATGGTTTAACAACATTTTCTAGATAAGATTACACATTTGCAATTCTTTTACCCTTTATAATGATAAAGAGACTGATCCCATTTCAACCAAATGCTGCCCAGATCATTAATCTTTTACCTTCAGCCTGCACGACTGATTGAATGTACTCTTGATGAAAAGCTTCATGTTGTTTCGGACGAATTCTTGTCTTCTATCATTTGTAAAAAGTGTAAAAAGGTTCTCGTTGGTCCATACAATTTTTTTTCACATTAATACGTCCCAGAATTTCTATTCTTTAACCCAAGCACAACGATTTTTTCGATTTAAAGCTTACAAATAAGGTTTTCGTGTTAGTCGTAGACTTTCAAGCCCAAGAAATTTAATCTCTCTTTGTATTGTTCTGTAAGAGATATTTGTTTCCGAGTTTAAATTGAACTCCTTTGTAATTTGTAGAATTATCAATTGTCTGCTTTCCTTATTTTCTTCACAATTTCCTCTCATCACGTTTTGTCATTTTCTTGGGTCAATGTCCTCTAGATGATGAAACTTTTGTGCTACCTATGCTTTATAATTCTTTATTGGCTTTCGTTTGATATTCTAAGTTGTTTTGAAATTTCAGGTACTTTCACGTTATTTTGTCACATAGAAGAAACAAACTGCCCTCTCTTAAGCTTACTAATAGCTTTTGTTGATGGCATTGTAAATAAAAAAATTTAGTTTTAGAAGATTAAAACAATGTTAACTTTAAATAATACAGTGGATTACTTTGAAAAATATATTTTCTAAGATATTAAAATGAATATTTTCTATATTTGAAATTTAAGGAAGAGTAAAAAATGAAAATAAGGTCACTATGGTCACTCATTTGGTCACTATGTTTACACCAGTCTCACTACACGGTGGATCTTTAGTGGTACCAGAACTCGAACCTGCGCCTCAACCTTGACCACTTAGCTACTGATGTTACCTTGACGTCACAGCAGAGGTTCTTTATGATGCGATGATTATAGGAATTAAAAATTTACAAGTATTATAAATTTTTTTAAAAGTCAATTCCTACTTATATTAACAAAGAAAAATCTTTGATAATCTAAGTAGTTTAATATTTGAAAACACTGTATCAACATCAAGTGTCATCCACTACAAGTTAAAAAAATATACTTGAAGAAAAATTTGTTAGAAAAACTTACTGGCGCCATCTGTTGGTGCTAGTTCTAACTTCGTGAGAAATAACGCTGAATAAATTTAAAATTAAAAAATAAAATTTAACTAATGAATTAATATTTGAAAAAACTGTTTTAACATCAAGTGTCATCCCCTACAAGTTTAAAAAATGTATTTGATCTTCAGTGGATGAATAAAAATTGTTTTACTTACTTTAAATTTGAACAAAATATATACACTGCTGTTTGTAAAAAATGCAAAACCATGAAGGAATCATCAGAATTAAATGAACTTTGCAGCAAATATCAATTATAGGATGTTACGTAAAATAGTAAAGTTTCAGAGCCCCCTCATGCGTAGCGTGCTTGGCGCCTTCTGAACTGATACTGAAAGCGTATAAATAGAGGGCTGTAGCGGGACGTTGAAATTAGCTAATGATTATTTGTTAGTGGTGAACATTTAGTGAGACCTAAGTATGCCTTCACGACGAAATAAGGAGAAATTCCAACAACTTATGGAGTTTGAACGGGGAAGGATTATCGGCCTTCGAGAAGGATTTTCCTATAGCGCAATAGGAGCTCGTGGGCAGTGCTACAGGGATGCGAGTTTGGAAGTAGTGGACCGACGAGCACCAAACAACTGGCAGTGGACGACGGACGTCAACGCGCGACGATCGACACCTGCTCCGCATGGCGGTGAATGACCGTACAGCTTTCTCCAGGCAGTTGGCAGTACGTTGGTCTACTGCTACGGGTGTACTATTGACGATTTTGTCAATTCGTCGACGCCTGCTGCACCGTGGAATGCGTGCAAGGGTGCCTTTATACATGATCACCCTCCTCCCGTGTTAGACGCTATGTCGGTGAACGCTGCCTTTCCCAGAGTGCATTATTGAACGACATAGTGGCTTAACACCCGGTATGGGATGCAATTTCGTATCATGTATGATCCAATTTGCTACAAATTGAGGGTAATCTTAATAGCAACAGGTAGGTCCATGAAGTGCTAAGCCCGAAGTCGTTCCCTTCCTTCAAGGCATCCCTGGAGCTATCTTTCAGCAGGATGATGCACGCCCACATGTTGCAAAGATTTTTCGAGACATCTGTTCGGCCCAACGCATGCAACTTCTTCCTCTGGCCTACTTATTCGCCGGATATGTCGCCTATTGAGCACGTGTGGGATTTAGTTGGTCGGCGTTTCGCTCGTGATCCGCGTCCTGCAGCTTCAAAAGACGAACTTTTGCTGCGCATACAAGCAATATGGAATTCTCTTCCACAAGCAGACATTCAAAATCTGTTTGACTCCATGCCACGCCATATAGCAGCAGTTATTGCAACACGTGGTGGCTACACCAAATACTGATTTCCGACACTTAATATTGTTATTTTTCTTTGAAATTTCGTCCTTTTTTTTTACTAATACAAGTGGTTTGTGCATTACATTTCATTTAATTCTGATGATTCCTTCATGGTGTTGCATTTTTACAAATAACAGTTTATATATGTACTGACGGTGTACATTTGGATTTTGTCTACTCAAACAAATTGTAGCGGACTGCAAAAATAAATGACGGTTTATTAAGCGACGGTTGGTGCGTTGTGCTCCGTGACTAACTACAGGAATACTCAATACAAATTGTAAACAAAAGAAGATCACAAGCGCCATCTGTACATGTAAGTCGTACTTTTACTAGCCCCACTGGGTAGTTTTATATTTTGTGCTTAAACAGGCTAATTTTTTGAACGTTTTATCATTCTCAAAGTGACCATAGATCTGAATTTTCTCAGACTTAACAGACATTTTTTAAAAAAAAATTGTATCGTATTTTTAGTATTTTATTGATTTTTTTATACATATTTAAACACTTTTATTTAGGAGTAATACGAAGCGTGTCCGGAAACTAAGTACCGTTTCGTTCTACCGCAACCGCAGCTGTAGTATCGAAGTTCAATGCTTGCTCACAGGTGTCTCTGGTTGATTGTCAGTTCACGCGGTGACGCCATTACAGCCGGATTGTGTTGTTTCCATATGTGTTAGCCATCGCTTAAAATGTTTAAGATGATTGCCGATCCCGCTGACTGGGAAGTGCGTTCTGTAACCCCCTTTTTGAATGCAAGGAATGTTAAGCCTGTTGAAATTCATTGTCAACTTCTATAATTTTTTTGGAGGGGGGTGGAAGTAATGAGTGATGAAATGGTGTAGAAGTGGGTTCGACAATTCAATGATGAACGATGAAGCAATGGGTGGGTGGCCTTCTATTTTTAATGATGGTCTAATTGAGAAAGTGAATGAGAAAATTCGTGAAATCGAAAGTTTACATTTTAATTACTTTGTAATGAGTTTCCAAAACTTTCAAAAACTATTCACTGGCGGCATCTTTCTTTAAAAAGGATATAGCCAAGTTGATTTCTCGGTAAGAAAAATGACTGAACAACGGTGGTAACTATGTAGATTAATAGTTCTTTTTCATACTAAATAATTTTTTTTTTGAAAAAATATTTTTTTCTGCGAGTTTTTTTCAAAACGGTACTTAGTTTCCGCATACGCTTCGTAGTTTTTCATCTTGACGCCATTTTGAAACATTTGTTGTCACAGTAATAAACCACGCATGAGCCATTGTCGATGTAACTTAGAGTTTTGAATCAAGATTGAGAGGCAAGAACGACACCTCAGCTGACACGTCACTCCCCAAACTCCCACGTTGTATCGAGGAAAGAACTTTGAGCCTCCCTAGATTTATTGCAAATCTTGTCCTCTACACAGATCTTCAGTGGTACAGGACTTGTACGCGTGACCTGTAACACTACTAGATTCAAGCTACAACACTATGATGACCATGACCATGACTTCTCGAGCACCGTGATTACTAATCTATTCAGTAATGAGACGATTGCTAAGAATGTTTTTATGTAAATTCCTGCATTTTATACAGGGTGGTCCAGAATTCATTGTACAAATTTTAAGAGTAGGTAGAGGACATAGTAACAATCATTTATGGGCGCAAGTGACAGGAATGTATGGGCGCAAGTGACGCGGTGAGGCAGTAACACAATAAATAAGAGACAAAAGGTAAGACAAAGTGTTTATTGAAAGCGTCGTTGACAAGTGTAATGTTTACAATAACTGTTCAGCACATGAGCTTTGAAGTCTAGCTGCAGAGCACATTGATTTACCACCCATTGGCAATCGAAGAAAGCCTGCCGGATTCTAAGCTTGTACTCTGCTGAAAATGGAAGAGGTGTAAGCGATTTTCGTTTAACACTGTACACTGACTCTGGTCTATCAGCCACAATGTTCAAGATGCTTTCTTCCTGCTTGGACTGCGTACAGTTTTTCGTCGACCAACATCATATCTGGCGATGTAGAACAAACGTATTTCACAAAGTTGACGATGTAACCGCTGAAAGCTTCTGTGATCCGGCATTCGTCGATCAGGAAACCGCGCGTGATACATTCGTAGCGCAGCTCAGCAGTTACCATTTGCACGGCCATACATGTCTGCATTTTCGGCGTACGTAAAATCTCCCATCGTAGACGCCAGCACAATTGCGAATGGCGCTTTTCCCTACTGAGATGTATTACGTTATCTACTGCCTCTTACCCGCAATGCAACTAACCAACAACTCAATTTCTCTTTTCTTTTATTTCCCTTGTTTACGCCTCAGCGCGTCACTTGCGCCCATACATTCCTGTACAATAAATGATTGTTACAATGCCCTGTATTTACCTTTAAAGGTTGTACTATGAATTCGGGACCACCTGTATAATAAAGCATAACACTAAAAAAATAAAAAAAAATAAAAATATCTTTGAACGGCAACGTTATAAAAACAAAGTATCAATAGTTTTGACGGCTCAAATAAATAAATAAAACCTGTAAAAAACTTTTTTGCTTTAAAATCATGCACCATCTTTCTATTTTATTTCAAGCAAATTATTTAGGGCGAACAAAAAATTTAGGCAGGATTATAATAATTCTTTTTACAAAATAACCAATTAATATAATAATTTGACTTTTGTATCATTAGATAGTTCAATTTTATTGTGTAGTATATGGCACGAATGCTCATTCAAGAGTGTGTGGATCGGGGAAACACATTAAATGTTCTTATAAAAATTCATAATAATTGAAGTGGCGCATATCCGGTGGATAGAATCCACGACGTACGGATTCGTAAGCATGTAACATACCTCTAGACAAAAGGGATCTCTCCTGTCCGGAAGCTATTTCAGGCTTATTTAGATACCGCTACAGTACTCCCACCTCCAGTGAGTCGGTGAATAGGCGAACGAACGAAATATTTGTATGACGAGCGTGTGAGTTGTTGCTGTTGCGTCAAGTGAGTCTGACGACTTTGTTTTCTGCGTTAAGTGTATCTGACGGCTTTGGTTGCAGCGTCAAGTGTGTCTGACAGTTTTGGTTGCTGCATCAAGTGTCTAACGGCTTTGGTTGCAGCGTCAAGTGTTTCTAAGGGCTTCGGTTGCTGTTCTTATAGGTAGATGGCGCCACGACAGACTATAAGGTTTTACGTTTTTATTTTCAGCAGGGTCACCAATTTAGTGTGTTGAGTAGCAAAGTAATGAAGCAGGATTGTTAAAAATAAACATTATTTTAGCAACACAACTAATAACTAATACTCAGTTAGAATATATTCCCTTCGTCAGAGAGGAATTCTGGGAAGGCAGAAGAAGTGCCAAAGGACATTTCTTCCGACCAATGAAATGCAATAGGAGGTTCTAGCAGCCAATAAGGCGTAAGGATCTAGAATCCGATATTATGAGTAAGGATCATCCGATATTATGAACATAACTACATAATACTTCAATACATCGAAAAAAAACCCATCTGATTAATGTAATAATTTGAGCACAAAAAATATTTATAATCAGGGCAAAAGACTTTTGGTTCACTATACCCAATGATGAAAAATTGAAACAGATTGTTTATTTAAATATTATTCTTTAACTTAATTTGAGTGTCCTTTTTCTGAAACAACAAAGCTTTTCAGATTCACTTGCGAGATTTATCAATATTCCAATAAACTTCACAAATAACTTTTTCTGATGTGTCGGTTGTCAATATCATTGGGATATTTAATTTGTCCATCGTATATAATAAATAACACATGGTAGTTCTTGAAAAAAATCATTTCCTTTGTATAAATGTTTTTAAAATTCCGTAGTAATATGATGCATTTTTTTTTATAATTTGAAGCAATTCTTGGCGCTATACACTCGGAAACTAATTATTCACAAATTTACTTTTAATATCTTCTTTGTGGAACGAATGGAAACTATGTTTTCCACAATTGTAAAACACTATACACAAATATCAATACCAGAAAAGTTTTTTATTGCATATAAATTAAATTTAAAAAAAAAATTACGAGTGCACATAACCAACAGTACATAACAGAAAAATATGCACATAAAATTTCTTAAATAATAATAAATAGGAAACCCACCCGAAAAAGTGATATTGAAAGTTCAAAAATAGTGCAAAATATCTTTATATATACTTGTGAAACAGTCTTAATTATGAGTGATTAACATTTCGTTATTTTACAAAAAAAAAAAAAAATAATAATTTAATTTTTTAATTAAATATAAATGGAAAATATTTCCTCACACGAAGTGCTCATGGTCTTGCTTACCGTTTCTGTGTGCGTGGGGCCTATTATATTATCATATTTTATATAAAAATATTAACAAGAAATATATGCATATCACTGAATTTCGAAAGAAATTAGTACTATCTTGCAAACTAAAGATTGTGTCCGGATGAAGGTATTTCTAATAGTAGTTCTTCAAATATACTAAAAAAAAATCTTGCTACACCCCCTCCCCCCGAAAAAACATGGAAACATGTTTAAAGGGGGAAAATATTGGAAACAATGCTGTAAGAAAAATGTATTTTTTTGTAGAACAATTTCTAGAACGTTAACAAAAGCATTTTTTAAAACTTGGAAAGGGCATCTTATTTTTATGTTTACCTTTGTTTCTATAAAACTCATTAATTTTTTAAAAATTATTTTTTATATTTGTGATATTATCTTGAAATTATTTAAGAAAAATATTAACGAATGTAGTTTTCTATATTTTATTTTTTCAATTAATATACTTGTAAAATACTGCAACCTGTAGAAAAAGTATACTGTGAATCACATGTGATTGATATGGCACTTAACGTGTTAAAGAATGCACTTTTCTAAATTTATAAGAAATAGCAAATATTTCAACTCGTGTTTGACCACTAGTAGTTGACCATAAACATGTTTATTAAAATTAATTGTCTTAAAATAAGTTCACATAAAAAGTGTAAAAATTACAAACACTTAATTTCTTAGGTTTTTTTATTTTGTTGAATAAAACAATACATCAAATGCATTGTTTAGGACAATTAAACTACTTTTTGAAATATATGAACAAGAATGCGTTGTATAAATAAACATTAAACAACATAAATTATTATTAGAAAATAATAAAAAATGTTTGGCCTTAAGAGCAATTGAAAAAAACAGCAACAACCATAAGCTGTATTTACACATACATCATCCAATAATAACCCGCTCATGGAGGAGACACATTAAACAGAGATCTAGTCGTCACGTCAGTATTTAAGTCAAGTTTAGAACATGAATTATTGCTCTGATTGGACGATTTTTTGCCCTCAAAGACGTATGTATTCAATCTATCTAAGAGAGCGTTGTTCTGCAGCATCATAGTTCGAAAGTCTTGAAAATCCTTCTTTCTTAAATGTCCACCCAATTCTTCAGGGAGTGTTTGAGGAGGAAGATATTTATGTAAACTTTCCAGGTCGGTGTTATGGAAGTGCATCTGTGGAAAGAAAACTAAAATTATTTCACCAATTTTTATGCTTTGCGAGCCAATTGCATGAAACTCCTTCTACATCTCTATGTGATTCATGTAATTGGCAAGCTCTTCGTAATTTTAAGTCTTAAGATTTTATAAACTGAATTCAAACCTACTTGTTTCCAATAAAGCTTAGCTTACAATTTGTAACTTCGTTGTTTTCTTTTTAATTGCAATTTGTCTTTTATTTTCTTTATTTTTTGTTTTATTTAAATATGCCAAGCCCTATATTACGTGTGGTACTTGTAGTTTACGGGAATTATTTTATGCCTTCCCAATAAAATAATAATAATAATAAACAGTATTTAATAGGAATTATACCATCGATCAATTTCACCAAATCAAAATACATCGCCAATTCAGAAGATTGTCAAATGCTGCCACTGTATTTATTGTTTTGTAACATTCACGTGAGTGGTTCTCCACTTTTGGCAGCATATCGCTGCCTTTGGCGACGTATTTTGATTTGAAAAAGTCGACGACGGTATAACAAGTGAGTACAGTGGTACCTCGACATACGAGTGCCCCAACATACGAGTTTTTCGAGATACGAGCCGGCGAGCGAGTGATTTTTTGCTTTGAGTTACGAGCGAAATTCGAGATACGAGTTCGGTTTAGCAGGTCAACCGATAGTAGCACGTGACCGCGCCCATCACGGTCAGTGAATCAGTTAGCAGCGTGCTTCCGCTGTGATAAGTTGTGTAGTTGTGTTCGCGTTTTGTGATGCGTTTACATTTACATTTACAACTGTAGTTCATTTATTTTTATGACCATGGATTGGAAGAAAGTTTGTGAAATGCCAAGTGCTAAGAAAAAGATGATGTGTATTGAATTAAAACGTGAAAATATAGAAAAACATGAGATACAAGAGTTACAGTCACAGCAGCATACGGAGGTTATGCAAGAAATTGGTTTCGAGGAGTCAGAGGAGGAGGTTATTTCTACAAATGAGATAAAGGAGATCTTAGGAATGTTGGAGAGAGTTTCACAGTTCGTGGAAAAGAAACACCCAGAAAAAGTTGCAACAGGTCGTGCATCTGATCTTTTTAATGACACTTGCCTAACTCATTTCCGGAAAATTCTGAGAGGGAGGAAGAAACAAACCTCCTTGGACATGTTTTTTCCTAAATGGCCTACAGGTGAAAGCGAGAAAAATGTAGCGAAAAAGGCAAAGACCAGTGAGGATATCTAATTTATTTCTTTATATTCTCTTTTTTGTTTTTGTACAATAAATATTTGTCATTTATAAATACGTTTTTATTATTCAAAACCACGTAATAAAAATAACTGGGGTGACATTTTGGGGGTTGGAACGGATTAATGGTAGTTCAATTGTTTTGTATGGGGAAATTTGCTTCGAGATACGAGTAATTCAAGATACGAGCAAGGTTGCGGAACGAATTAAACTCGTATGTCGAGGTACCACTGTAACAAAAATTCAAACTTGATGTATAGAGAAAGAATAACATTCATACCTATTGAACATTTTAAACTTATTTTGATTTAGCAAAATATTCCTTACGGAATTGATATAAAAATATTAAGCAAATATATGATACAAATTAAAAGAAAATTAAATTTAATGGTGATTATTTGCCACGAAAAGATGAGAAGCATGTTGGGATGCACAAGAGGACATCACTTTATGCACACAAGTAGCGTGGCCTCTTTTCTTGTCCCTTTCTGCTACATTTCCTACAGCGTCTATAGTTGGAAACCCTCTTTGGCAAATGATTTGCCACACTGGCTAAGAGCATATCATCTGGAACTACACTCGTCTTTGCTTGTAAGCTAGAAGGACGTTCTTTTCTTTTTCTTGAGGTATATCCGTCTATTAGCTGACTACCCAATGCTATACAGAATGTTAGCTGATCTAAACTTCTGCTTTTTTGCCCGCTTTCCACAGTATCAAACTATTTATGATGGCAAGGCCAATAAGAAAATAACACAAACAATACCACCATTTTACAGATTTTCTTCCTATTTGTGATATCTTTCTTTTCTTTGATCAAAGTGATCCATCCCTTCCATGACATCGTTATATACAGTAGCAGCTTTTGGCAAGATACTCCTTAAATACCATCGCTTTTTGTCCGATTTACAGATGTCCTAATCGTCGGATTATGTTCAGTAGCACAAAACTGAAGCGGGAATTAGCCTTCCCATCGTTCTAATAGCAAGTCAATGTATTATAATGGGTTTTGCGCTTTCATCAGTGTATTTTGTAAGATGATGTAGATGGGAAGTAATTTTCCTAAGCCCTCCAAAAGGGTTAAAAAAGATGACAGGCCTCCAAGCGCAAGTATTTAGGAGTTGTAAATCCAGTATTTGCCAAACCATGGTAAGCCTTCTGGAAGGTATTTCTTTGTTTCCATGTGGAATGGACACAATTATTATTCAAATAAGCTTATCAATTCTGCTGAATTCCGGGATCTGTACACAAACACACACGCATATATATCTATAGTATATATGCTATAGTAATGCGGGGTTTTGCACTTTAGAAATTACTTTTAGTTTTTGCGCAAAAAGTTTAATAATGTGCTTTATTTTCTTATTTCAGCCCAGTCATATAAGCAAATAAAAGAAAAGGTTAGCGCTGTGAAACATTGTTTAACTCTACAATCTTAGTCTTAAGTCTAAGAGATCACAACTGTTTTCCTATTGTTCTTATACTTAAACGCATGAGGCGAGATATAGCCCTATGTACTGCTTTACATTAAAATTTATTACAATTTAGTAGATATATGAATTTAGTACATATATGCATGCATAATAAATTAAAGAAATGATGGATAGATCTAATTCTACAACTGTCACTGGCTTAGGGCAGTGAAGTAGGGTGCGATCACACACACGCGCGCTCGCGTGCGTAATATTCTAAAGTTATCAGATATATAGATGTTGTATATACTGCATATATCTTGAAATCCATATCCCTAAATTTTAATTAATTATCAGTCTATTTAGCCCACGATGTACAAATTGGTAAAACCATTATGAGAAATCTTTAATTCTGAACTAACAGCAATACGTTAAGAATATTTTTTAATTTTAGAAATATTTTTGAATTAAAAATTGCGACTTGTTTTTTTATTCGGGTACTGATCTAAAAGTACATTTTTTCTGGAATTTATTTAAGGATTAATAAAATGGCAACTAACCACTCGATATATAATAACATCTGGGAAACATCATTCACATTTCTTATGCCATTTTAATCTAATGACGATACTACTTATCTATCTAAAGTTAACTACCACTATCTAATAATAAATAACAAACTTTATTTGCAGGTACTAACTACTCAGACCTTATATATTACTAAACTATCTCACATCTCATAACAACCTCACAAACTCTACTGCATACGCTATATATAATCTCTCACTTCTCGTGCGCATAATTCCCCAGCATATTCTCAGGTATAAACTTATACAATACTGTTGTTGAAACAGCTTTATCCGTTACCTTAACGCTATTATATTTACCCTCTCTGAGACGTCATGAATTGTCTCTTTTGGAGCTCTCTTTGTTGAGAATTGTGATTTGATTCGGTTTTATTTCGGATAGTCAAGGTTTTACCCCCGTTCTTAACTGTACCAGAAATCCTCACTCCGAAGAGAGGGGAATTGTGTGTGTGTGCTTCGAATAGTTCCGTTTTATTTGCATATCAAGGTATAAAGGTATCCGACTCCCCTAAAATCGTGAATTTTTTCAAAAATCGACAAATTTTTTTATGATTTTATTTTATAGACCGTCTTATTAGCTTTGTAAAAATACCAAGTTTTTTATTTCCCATTCATTAGAACAAAAACTGCAAGTGTTTTAGTAAAAGCAGATGCCGTAACTTTAAATAAGATGTCAAACATTAAAATGCGTTTTACTCGAAATGTGGTTTTTACTAAAAACTCAAACGGGGACAGCCGATTGCTCAAAAAGTTTTAAAAATAATTAACTGAAATTTTTATGTATGTTCTGTGCAATATCGTAGAAATGTTTTAACCTTCAGATTTATCAATCACTGTTTTATTAAAAATTTACAATCCCGTATGGGAATATAATCACTGTTTATTTTAAAACGATTTTATATAATAACAAAGATAAAGTACTCTAGTTTTTGTAAAAATTAAAATATCTCTTATTCTGTTGGTCCTTTCAAAAATGAATAACAAAGCAACATATCAGAGTTGAAACATTAAAAATTTTTTTATAAACTTTTGGTACAGGGCCTTGTTTATGTTATTTTTTTGTAAATTTTTAACAATTTATAGTAGTAATATAATTTATATTTCTCTTCTTAATTTTAGCATTTTTTCTTGAAATGTACTAAATAAATCTAAAAAACCACAAACAAATTTCCATATTTCTGAAAAAATGTTATCGCAAATAGTCGGATACCTTGGAACATTGCAATAAATTTCACGGGAACTTTTAGTGAGTGAATATTAACGTCGCACTGATTAGCAACACGAGGGCTTTTTGGCGACGGTCCACGTAATTTTGAATCATGGTCAAGTGACGCGGACGACACCTGAGCTGGCACCCCCCTCTCCTAACTACCACACCAACGGGAAGACGTTTGAGCTCTCAAGAGATTTAACGTGCATCGCTCCCTTACACGGCGGGTCTTTAGTGGTACTAGGATCGAACTCATAACATAGCTAGCCATGATCCGATACCTAGACCACTCGGCCACCCGGGAATTTTTAAAGGAGCACACTATTATATTTTTCTTTGTTAAGTAAGATAACAAAATTACTGTGTAATGGTAATGAAAAAATATTTTATATCGTGGTATTTTTTGTTGAATGAACTTAGCTAATCTTTCAGGAAGAGTTTTTACGTTAAAAGGAAATAAATAAATAAGGTTTCACTCTCATTCATCAATAATAGAACGAAAACAGATAAAATTTATAAAAATTGGCATTATCTATTAGTTTCAAGGACTTATTGAGCCTCCAAGGTAATATTTTCCTGATAATCCGTATCACACGACACTTGTGCAGTTTTTTCCCTTCCGATTCCTGACGGATATTTTTTTGTGACTTATTATCTTCACTTTAATTTTTGGAATTTGAAGAAAATTTCATTCAAGAATTATCTTCTATTGTTAATACTTGAAAATATGTATATATATAGAAACTCACATGGGGATGTAAAGTTCACTCTCTTTTTTTATTTCGTCATTTTTTATGATTTTGTAATTATTTTATCATTAGACACGGGTGTTTTTAAAACACTATCTTTGCTTCAATTTTAGGATATGAAAAAAATCGCATAAGAATTATCTTTGAATGTCAGTATTCGAAGTGCCTAATGCAAAGTTCACTATTGTTTTGATTATGTCATTTTGTATGATTTTATATTCGTTCTATTAAATATATAGCGAAATACGTTCAACGTGAAAACGCTTGAGGTATCCGACTACCTAAAATTGTGAACTTTGACCAAAAATTACAATTTTGATTTTATTTTATAGGCCATCTTATTAACTTTGTAAAAAATACCATTACATATTCATACCAATACATTATTTATTTTCCATTCTATAGAACAAAAACTACAAGTGTTTTAGTAAAAACAGATGCCACGACTTTAAGCAAGATTTCATACTTTAAAACGCGTTTTACTCGAAATGTGTTTTTTTGAAAATGATCAAACGGGAACAGTGATTGCTCAACAAGTTTTAAGAATAATTAACTGAAATTTTTCGTGTATGTTCTGTGTAATAGTAGAAGTGTTTTAACCTTCAGATTTATCAATCATTGTTTTATTACAAAATTTACAATCCCTTATGGTATTATAATCACTGTTTTTTTAAGCAATTTCATATAGCAACTAAGATAAAGTGCTCTAGTTTTTGTAAACAAATCAAATATCTCTTATCCTATAGGTTATTTCAAAGATGTATAGCAAATCAAAACATCAAAATTGAGAATTTGTTCATAAACTTTTTGTACAAAGTAGGCCCCGTTTATGTAAATGTTTGTAAATTTGTTGTTAATAAACTAATATTTGATGTACTGTAAAATCTGGCACCTGTAATTTCAAGTCTCATTTTTTAATTTTTAGGTATATTCGCCGTATAACGCGTACCCTCTTTTTTTTATGAAGGAACGTGTAATATACGTATGCAAGGCTTTTATGTTTTGAAGCCGTTTTTTCAAGGTATTATCCCGGGTTTTTGAAAAAATACAGTTAAAATCGTTTTACCCATAACTGCGGGGACTGAAGTATATTTTCGTGTTAAAAGATATTGTATAAAAAGAAACATATGTTCACTCTCTTTTTTTTCTAAAATATTGTTGACAATGTAGACTTAGCAAAATTTTTACAGATTTCCGCTTTCGTTCTTCTGCTTTGATCAACATCCATAAGCAGCTCCTTCTTGATTTTAAGTGAAATAGAAGTTTGCTTTCCCTTTGAGCTCTTTGTCATTGTGGTTGTAAGAAAATTCTTCCAAAATCGAAAATAAAACGCGAACCAAACTCACTGATTTCTACTCACACTGCGATGTACTCGTCACCGAATTTCAAAGCCAACTCATGAGGAATGAAATGTTTTTGTGTGGCGTTTGTAAAGATGCAGGGGGAAAACTGCTTATTTATACAAAATGGGCTAGTGTCACAGGCTATTCTGAGGGTATTTCAAATCCAAGTAGCCTCCTTTCTACGAAACATGTGAAACCATCTCTCTTTCACTTCACATCCCTCTTCAATCTCGCTTACACGGCTGGTGTTTTCCGTATTTAGTTCATTCGCAGAAGGGAAATCCCTTCGTTTTTCTCGATTTTCATTTCGTGTTAAGAGAAATAAGTTTTTCAAAAAAAACATTTAATGTCAAATCCTTCTTTGTTAGAAAACGTACTGGCGCCATCTGTTGCATGTAGTTCTAACTACGACAAAAATAACGCAGATAAAATTTAAAATTAAATTTAATTAATGAATTAATATCAGAAATAACTGTTTAAAAAATTGTATTTGAACTTGACGGGATGGAAGAAAGTATTTTATAAGATTGAAAAAAAAAAAAAAAAAAAAAAAAAAAAATCGACGTTCGTTACAGAATATTTATATTATTTAGGATAATATATTATCCAGACATCGGTTTTCAAATCTGTTTTCTATTTAACCAGGATTCGGATACAATGAAGCACACAAAAAAATGCAGCGACTACATGTTGAAACAAAAAGAACGAAAGAGCGTCTCAGATTCGTATATTAGCAGCTTAAATCATGATTTGTTATATGTTTTAAATACTCTCGTTAGGCGCGATTAATTATAAAAACGTTGTTAAAAAAAAAAAAAAAAAAAAAAAAAAAATATAATATAAATAATATATATATAGGAAGAGAGTGAACTAATAGTAGAATTTGAAAAAATGCATCCAAATACGTAGTAGTTTATCGGAAAAGTTGTATTATTTCGTGTTAACCGATATTTCGTCATAAGTATTTTCGCGTTAAATATATTTTACCGTAGAATACTTCTAGAACTAAAACTCTTTATGTTCGTTACGTCATTTCTTCAAATAAACAGCATTTCGACAAATAGAAGCCTAATTTTATGCTCATCTCTTTTTTTTATTTGCTTTTAAAACTATTATTTTAATATCTGGCGTGTAATGTGCACCCATAAATTTCGATCTTATTTTTTGTGTTAAAAGTGCACGTTGCCTGATTTTTCGGCAAGCAAATGAATCTTTCAAGCATGTTCTTGCGCAAAAATTAAAATTTTCCTTGTTGGGAAAACCAATTTTCAGCTACATGGTGAGGTTCTCATTTACATATTTTCTATGTAGGACTTTTTACATGGCTCCTATATACAGTAAAATAGGAGCCATGTAAAAACCGTATTACCAATTTATTTACCGTATAAAAAATTTATAAATTTTTTATACGGTAAATAAATCCATATAGTCACAGGTTTCCGTGTATCGCATTTTTTCGAATCACAGAAAATACCTTTTATGTAGAAAAACCAAGTTAAACTGAAGTAAATTTTATATGACTGATGGTAATTTACTAGATTTAAAAAATATTCTTATTTAAAAACCATTACATCAATTTTTTTGTTCTTTTGATCCGAAAGATAAAATAGATAATTTTCCCTGAATATTTTTGTAACACATTTTCCCCCCACAAATTCATACCTACCCTCTCTCTGAGTTTCTTCGAAAAAAATGGTTTGATGACTTTATATGTTGCTCCAAAATAGACTGGTTCATTCACAAAGTGGACTCCATTTATGCGACAAGGTACAACATCCTAAAAATCAATATATTACCATACTTAATTCGAACAACATTGAATATTTTATACTAAAATAACAAATAAAATTTTCAAATATACACTCTGCATCAAAAAATAACCAACAAACATAAAAATGGCAATAGAATGAAAACAATTTATTGAAACGCAATGAAGTTTTTACAGGTTGTTGAACAGAAGTGGCAATGACACACAGAATAACAGAGGAAAAATATAATTATATAGATTTCAAATGAGCAATTCAAACAATAATGTCCCTCACTTGTAGGAAAATTTTTTAATTGCGAACATTTATCAGTAGGATGTGTAACCGCCTCTACTGAAGATGCAGCTTCAACACCGATGATTCATACTTGTAAAACAGAAATGGGCATTAAGTCGATCGCGACCTACCAGTGGACGCCAAGACAATTTTTTTTGGGGGGGGGGGGACTGCTTATTTAAAAAACTTTGTAATGCCGCACGGTTCCTGCTTCCATCTGAAACCCCTTGTCTACTCGCAGACCCGGCTAGGTGTGTGGGAGAAACTGAATAATCAACAGACATGATTTCACACTAACTATTTTATTGACACCAAAATATCAATCAGACACAATAAAATTTTAATTAAGATAACTGATCAGATATTAGAGCGCAGAGGTGAGATTCAATAATACGGGGATAATACTACGAACCCTCAACTGACTCCCCGATAGCTTAAATACGCTCAATATAAACTGCGTCGCACACTAATAAGCTAACTTCTAATTAAACAAGGATCACGATACCTGCACTTTTATGAAGCAGATACTACACTTGAATCTTGCGAGATCTTTATCTGGATTTAATCACTGTCGTTGGATCCACTCTCAGTAATCCTTTCCATGGACGAACTCCAAAATCCCTTAATAATTCCATGATCCTTCACTCTTCAACTAACAAACTAACTCGCCAACTCACTTGCCGACTCCTTGCCAATTCCACAAACTCATAATATACTTCATTTGCATAATCACGCTTCCTTACTCGGCGAAAGTTGATTGAAATAAATATTTTTCTAAAAGTGTCATGAAGGGATTAGTAGAACCGCGTATAGATCCGTCACAACTTGAGTAAGCGTTAAAGACTTAACACACGCTTATTAAAAGAACCATATATAGGGAGTACCGACTCCAGCTAAGACTGGAGAATCTGCTTTCCAAAATTGATGAGACTGTGCTTACTTAAAGATATCCGAACACGTTCGGAGTACTTTTTAACAAAATAGCATACTGAAACATTATAAATGCTCTTTTAGGACTCAATATACCAATAAATATTACTATATTTAACTATCAAAATTTAAAATAAATTACCTGAATTTTACAAAAATCACAATTATAAGTGAAATTTTAGCAATATTTTTGAAACACTTCAAAGCAGTTAGAGAAAAAAAGTAATAAACATATATTAGTAAAAGTATTATAAAAACAAACTAGATGCATTTATCTAGAAAATGTACTAAAATTTTAATCTTTTATTAAAATTTGAAAATTTTAGAGCTGATTGAGTAAACATTATAAGAAATATTAAATTTTTTATGAGACCCTTATTTAAATAACAAGCCATAACTCAAAAAATATTCATGCAATAAGAACTATTTTAGTAGATTCTCTAGAAAATAATATAAATATCAGGTTCAAAAAGTTTTATAGAAATACATTCGTAATATTTTGAGTTATCAGACTCGCCATGATAGATTTTGAGCAATTTAAATGCCCACTTCTGGTAGATCAAAAACACACTTCCGGTTTTTCTAACTTTATAAAATGGATTGTAACTTGGCCTCTAGGTAGTGTAGAAACAAAATAAAGTATGTTTCGTAAAGTCAAAAGATAGCTCTATTCAATAAAATAAAAAACAAAATATCTGTCTTGACTGGATTTGGTCATTTTCAACGTGTTCGGATACCTTAAGCAAAATGATTCGATAAATGTGTAGACGACACATGTACCTTTATTGAAAGCGAACTATGACGCTTAACACGTTCACTGTCGATGCGAGGAGAAAAAGGCGATCCCTGCAATGCCAGCACACATCGAATGAAGAGGAAAATAAATGTTGATGATCAGCTTTTCCCACGATAGCATGGAAGTGGCTATTTAGACATCATCCCCCCCCCGCTTCCGTAGGATTGGGTTCTGGAGTTCATATTATGTCCCACGTTGGCGTGGAAATTGGCAGCTAGCAACTAGAAGGACATACATCGGTTTCAGATTTGTCGGTTCATTTGTATGATCTTTGCTCGTTGCATTGAATACATCCATGCTCCACGGTCTCACAGTCACTCTTTGTTGTTCAAGCACTCAACTAGACAAATTTGTGTTACTTGTGTTTTTATAGCGAGAATAGTACTCTGTCATATTTTAAAAGAATGATACAATGTCAAAAACAAGTGTAAAGAAAAGAAAACATACAATTTTAATACAGAAAAGCCACACCTACGCCACTGGGTGGATCGCAACACTTCAAAAACATTAGAAGTAGCCCGTACCCTGGAAAAGTCTGCCCACCCCTGCTGTAAGATAATCAATCCCACTTTGTGGGATCTGGGCATAAATCATGATGTCAATTATTAAGGATTCGGGGAGAAATGCTCAGAACAGGAAGACGTTTCCTGAGAATATCTCAGACATGCTCTATCGATTTCAAATCGAAGGAACTGGCTGTCTATTTTATTCGAAGCAGTGTTTCACGTTCCAAGTATCAGTTGACAACGCAAACTCTTACATATTTCTGCGTTATCATCTGCAAACATGGCATCAGGACTCATGGTTGCCAAATATGGATGAACGTATGGGTCGAGATTTACATCCCGTTAAATAACAACAACAGCAACAAAATGGGACAAAAATGTGGAGATTAATTTGGCCTCTGAATATGATAACCTTGCCCAAACCGTAACTCCAGCATGAGTGTATCTGTGTCATTTAGTGATATTGTGAACTTGAGATCGAGTTCATTGGATTTTTTCCAGGTCTGTACCCGCCGGGAATTGTTGTTCATACAGAACTAGCCGTTATATATATATATGTAAGGATAATTAAGTTAGATGTAAAATTAAATCCCTAGTTACTTCTAACTTTTATTTGCCCGTTACATCTTCAAGTATTTAATCTATTAGCCAGTTCGGGAATGAAGAACACATGGCCTTAACAGAAGTTTACTGCTCTGATCATTAATTTTTATTACCAATTATGTCATGCTTAAATTCTCAGGTATACCTCTTCAATAAGACATGTACTTGAAGACATCTGGCTTTTGAGTAACCGCGGACTCTTGATTTTTAACACGTATCCATCTCTCTCTCTTACAAATCAGATTCCAAAGTGATTTCATGGAATAAAGACGGTTAAAATAAAATGTCTTGATGTTCATTCGCGAAACACGACATATATATGTGTGTGTGTATATATGTAACCTATCGATATCCAAATCCTACCATTAAAAGTTTGATTGTACTGTAGTTTGTACTGACAATCCCCTTCTCAAGTGGATTTTAGCAAAACCCCTTTTTAGTGGGTCTCTACTCAATAAAATAAATATGCTTGCTAAATTTAAAGTCTAAATCTAGTAGTTCAAAAACGGAACTTTTTTTTTATCAATAAGCCCCAGTAACTACCTTTGAGAGTCGATTTCCGTAAGATTTATTCTTAGAGGATTTCTATTCAACAAAACAACATACATACCAAATTTCATTACTATCGGTCTACTTGTTCAAAAATGGAAATTTTTTATCAATACGTCTCAGTAATTCCCCTCTCTCCCTCAAAGGAGTCAATTTCCGTAAAATCCGTTCGCAGAGGACCTATACTAAAAAAAAGAAGCATGTCTACCAAATTTTAAGTCTGTAGGCCTAACAGTTAAAAAAAAAAAGAAATTTTTATCTATAACGCCTCATAACTTGTCGCAACGCCCCTTGGGAATCAATTTTTGCAAATTCCTTTTGTTGCAAATCTCTACTTCATAAAAGAAACGGGTATATCAAATTTAAAGTCTGTAGGGGGTCTAACAGATCAAAAAAGGTAATAACTATCTGTAACGCCCCTCGATTTTCGGGAAAACCGTTTTGTTGCAGATCCCATGAAAAGAGAACGATCGTACCAAATTTTAAGTCTGTAGCTCTAATAGTCCAAAGACGGGAATATTTATCTGTAACACCCTTTAAACCCTCGGAACGCTCCAAGGGGCTCCATTTTCGCAAAATCCTTTCTGCAACGGATATCTATTTTTTGAAATTAACATGCTTACCAAATTTCAAGTCTGTAGCTGTAATAGTTCTGAGATATCGTGAACAGCGAGTGAGTCGCTTTTCTCTTTTATATATTGATGGGTGGCTGGCAATGGGGGTGGTCCCCAAACCACTCATAATTTTGTGTGTTCCCCTTGTTTACAGGATGTTGTTGAAATTCTTTAGACGGGGGTGCTGTCGTTGGCACTCAAGGGTGAACAACCGCATAAATTTAATTGAAATTATAACTTTGCGCTAGGGACTGACCAATAGGTTTTTTTGTGTGAAAGAGTGCGCGTAGGTACAAATGGAGAGATTTGTCCTCCCTTAAAAGGAGCTGCGCGATAGTTTTCAGGGAGAGAGACCCTTTCTTTCAATTTCTGATGACGTAATCTACAGAATCTCAAAAGGGGTTCATGCCGCCTTCCATCCCTCACCACCGTTTCAGATAAGTGGAAATCTTAATTCTTATTCAATGTTTCCTTAATTCTTATTCTTATTTGTGTTTAATTTAAAACCTAAATTTGTAATGTAATCGTGTAATCTAGTAATGTAAGTAACTAAATTAATTCAATTTTAATCTGGCAATGTTTATTTGGAGTTGCGTTACCCTTGAGTTTAGTTAGAAGAGATTAACTCACTTGTAATGCGGACTAAAAGTTTGAATAAGCGAACCTGGAGTAGTTAAAACGAGCGCCGCATTAATATATAAATAGGGACTCAACGGTGAACAATAGATTGACCCATTGCTGTGGTGTCCAATGGGTGTGATCCAGAGCCTTCTGTTACCGAATTGTAGAACCTGCTGTGGAACGTCTTCAATGATACCATAACATGAAAGTCGTCTGGGATACAGACGACTTTCATGCAGCCCTTTACAAACTTTTTGTTGGAATATTATTATTCCTGATGACGTCACAATGCTCGAAGAAAGTTGACGGAGTGAACTTGCCTAGTATAATATCGAGCTTGAAGACACAAATAACGGTTCTCACGGTCGGTTGGAGCTCTAGGACGTCCACTACCAGGTTTTCGTGACCCTGTATGTTCATTTGGATAGCGCCACAAGCGGTTGACGGTTGAACGATTGACATTTTAGGGTCAAACAATCTCCGACGGTCGTTCCCAGAAAAAGTGCATCCGATTATACACCAGTTATGTTTTCACTCAAGCCATCAGGGGGGCATGGTTGGTTTGTCACTGGACTTCTGCACCCAAGGTTGCGGGTTCTACCCCGGCCTAAGTCGATGGATTTTCAAGATGCAGAAAATTGACAGCGGCTATGTTGTATAATTATAAAAGATCCCTAGAGTTTCTGTCTGGCTAGGGTACTCTCAGAAAAATTAAACCCTAGTACAGGCTCGCATCGTCAGAGCTCAGGTGCCGGGAGGAAACAGGGCGTCAAAATTACCTGCGGTGATTGGTATCCGCCTATATGATGACGCATTTAAAAGTGATAACAGCTTCAGGGGGATGTACTAGGTCTGCAAGGTCAAACACTAATCCGCCGCCTATTAGAAATTAAAAAAAAATGTTTTCACTCAAATGCCGTCAATGATTTATTTCAGCGTTTCTCAAACTGTGGGGCGCCCCCCCCCCCTTGGGGGGGGGCGTGACAACTCTGTGAGGGGGGTGCTAGCATATTGAAAAGTAGAAAAAATATTATTAAAAAAATATTAATTTACTGAAAGTTAACAAAATACATCATGACATAATAAAATATAAAATACACATTTAAACTGATATATTGCACTTATAAATACATCAGTGCTACACAATGCATCTTATACTTAATTTAACAATACCAAGTTAAGAACAAGTTTAATAATTACCAATGCTCCATGGGATTGTCATATATAAAATTATATACAAAAATTAACACATATCTTGTTAATTTGTACGGTTTATAATTAATCCCTTAACTGCCGATTAAAAGTTACGCGATTCGCTTTCCAATGTCAACCGTTTTCCACGTAAGTGCATGCATGTGATGTAATGGGGGTGGGGAGAG